>LUCW03001113.1:0-22165 GCA_001586965.3 Sphaeroforma sirkka | reverse complement strand
TTGTAACCATAACATCGCTATATTCTCTAGATTTACTGTCACAATTTTAAACGTAGTTTGTGATCCATGTGATTCTGCTGTCTCCTCCTCACTTCTCATACTTTGTTTCGGTTTTTCACTTTTATCAGCACCGTAGAAAACACGGCGACATCAACAATGTTAAGAATAAGAAAATCCCATTCCTGGAAACCAAGATCTCAGATGCAACGGGACGGCTCAATAGGATGAAGATGTTCGCCATGTTCGCACAAGCTGTGGTGTTCATATCCGTCATGTCGTCGGTTAACAATACCTTTGGGGGAATTGTCTTTGCGAAGTTGCCGTTCATGCCGTTTAGCCTGGCGCAGAGTATGTACCCATGCACATGTGCATCTCTCGTCATCAATTCGCTTGTATGCACCGTTGTGTTAAAGTAGTGTGTTTATCCTTAAGTCGACCCGGAGATGTTTAGTACCGGTACACATACGTCTTATGTCAATTCGCTAGCTTCCATACAGATATCGCAGGCACTCTTCTTTATTGCTCATTGACCACATGTGCTGTAATTTTCAGTATTAGGTATATAGACGTGCGAATTTGGGAAAAACTTTATAAATCTGTAAGGTTCAGAATACTGGCCTTTATATAGGCACCATAGCACAGAGTACTTATAGGGCCGGGGTGTGAGGGGCGTACTGTCGCGATGACGACTGCCTATTCTTCGTGGCATTTTACTATGCGGGTAAAGTTCGATACCTTTTTGAATGGTTCATCAACGTCTAGTGTTTCTGCCTCCATACAGACATCACACACAGGGGATTGGATGGAGAAGACTACCGTGAAGCTTCCTTCCTGTTCATCTATGTTATGTGCACTACAGCTCTGCGCCCTGTTGTACCAAAGCTATTAGGTACATTCACGCATTGCAAGTTTGTGTAACATCTAAACGTACTCCGTACGCCGTGTTGTATTGGCGTCTGATAAACTGCTAGTATGTTTGTATATCCATGCAGTATATCCATGCAGGTTCCCGTCCGACGTCCGATCATTGTACAGTCGGTTTGGACCAATGTTATCCACAATAGGCGCAGTTGTTCTGTATATAAGATCTTACCGGCATGTTATGTGCAAGCGTTCCGTATAACCAGGGGCGTATCATTGGGAAGGGATTAAACCCCCTTGAATGTACACCCTTCCATGCACACGAGCCTCCCAGCAGCAGGCTTACTTCTTGTACTGAACTACTTTCCTTGCTATGCTTTTGCAGGCACCACACACCGCCGAGCCAAACCCGGAGACTCGTTTATTGCAGGTCTTACCTCGGCCACTACTTAATACAACTGACCGTGTCTATTCTGACGCTACGACGATAGAATATATGATATCGAATGCGTATACGAGTATCGACATGACTGGGAAAATGATGCACAATTTATCTGGATACGGGATTAGATTACGAGCCCTCGTTGCAACGAACAAGCTGCCCTGCTACCATTCTAAGAATGTGTGTATACCACACACAGGACGTGCACGTGCAACGAATAACACATTCGGCCACTCAGCGAGCTCTCTGGCCTTCTGGCGCAGAGAAATAAGGAACTTAAACTCGGAGAATGTCGAAAACATAATCAGATATGATATTTACTGGATTACAGCACATGGATTCATACACCGAAAACGATTGGGAGAATTAAAGTTCGTAAAAACAGGTGCATGATTGTTTTGGGGCTTGGTTTTGTGTTCAATGATCCTGGCCACGACACGCTTGGTCTTTTATGATATGGAAGTCTTACTGCCCTACAATATTGCAGTCAGCATTGTTACGTTGTATATTGTATAGCCGAATGTGATTCCACAAGCAATAATTAAGCTCAGTTACCCTGTGGTTGTGTCGTCGCAGCACTCAGTATGTGTCATCAAGGCTGCCAAACGGTTGTCCGGCATGCGCATGTATGTATGGTGGCTAAAATCCTACATGCATAATATTAGCTTTGACGTTAGGTATCTTACACAATATCCTATATGCTCAAAGTGGCTCAGCGTTGGTTTGTTATACACACACAACATATATGCAGATACATACATATATGCAGGTATATATTTACACATATTCTCACACACGCTATATATATATATTTATATACATATACATACATACATATATATATATATATATATATATATATATAATATAATATATATATATACGCATCTCACTGATGGTTGTGCTCTGTGCTTTGTGGAAAATTAAATGTGGTACAAATTTTATTGCAATCATGTGAATACAAATGAAAAGTGTATGAAATTTAGATATCCTCTTATCAAGGTGAGAATGATAGAGGTACTGCATACATCGAAGATACATCATATCCAACTAAGATTTGTACTATTTACTAAATTTGTGTGGTGCCACCTCGAACGCACTGCGTTGACTACTGCTGACTCCGGTATGTATATAGTGGCGGCAATCATATGAGAGGCTGGCACCCTTTTGTCGCATGATTCACTTTGCATGTTGCATTCGATCTCGAGTTACATGTTCGTTGTTGCCGTCTGCGTGTTCACTAGCAATCTTGGTATTTGCTGCTTTCGTCAAAATACTTCCGGGAAATGCCGTTGTTATTGGTAAATGAGCAGTCAGCCTCACTCCGGCTTTTGGTGTACTCAACTGCAAATACGGGTTTACCAAGGTCTATGAAATAATCTATATAAGACGAACACTCATTGTATTCCTCGCATTGTTCATTGACAGCCATTTGGAAGTGGTCGGCAACGTCAGCAAATATATCTATAGAGTTCTTCATAGACGCGTCCATGCACTGCCGGTTCGATTCTTGTGCTAGCCATCGAACGTATTCCACAGCTTTCGCTCGTAGATTTGTTTTCGATTCTCCATCAACACACGATCTACAGTCCAAATTATCGAGCTCCAAACCGTCGCATCCCTTCTCCCACATCCACTTCATACGCTTGATGTGTGCATTCTTCAACTCTGAATCATCCCACTCTATGATATTCCACCAGTATTCATTATCCCAGCCTGCCAATTTCCTCGCACGGAGATCTAACGGGAACTCATCCGCGTCAGCCCGCCACGACTCCCACGCACCGGCATTGTTATAACATAACAGATAGTGTCCGGCAGCATGTAGCTCTTCCATGTCCTCTTTACTTATATCTGCGGGGTCAACGAGAACTACTTCATCATCACTGTTGACCTTATTCAGGCCAGAGCCATCGGTCCAGGCTCTGTTAACCCAACTAGCACCAACTCGTGGAGTGGGCATTTTGGGTGTCGTTCGGCTGCCACAGCCTGTGGCACGAGTCACACGGGTAGCAGGATTTGCCTGAACAATCGAAAACAGCTGCAAGGTAGAGACTGCCGACAGGATAAGTGAACCGTACATAATATGCTGAGGTCGTGATTGTCTTTTTTAAATACGTCTTTACGATGCAATACTAACGCTTCCTCTAGAAGAATAATTGTTTATATACGTATGCCTTGCGCATTTCTCGGCTGCATGTTGCAAGTCAACTGAACACGAAGGCCGTAGCGGAGTTTGTGAATATCGCTTTCTTTAAAACTACTCACTACTAGTAAACAGTAGAGACAGTTTGGAGTTTTCCGACTTCCCTCTCGCGCTCTCTCGAGAGAGTCTCTGAGACTCTCATCACTCTCAGAGAGTCCAGACTCTATTGTCTCACTCTGTGAGACAATGAAGATGTGTTGCAAAGGCCGAACGGCGAACCTCATTAATTCAGCTCAGTATCGTTGCCATGGGGTTGTGGGCTATGACCCATGGAGCCATATAGACCATGGCCCGTGGGCCCTTGGTGTGTTCTTATATATATAATGCGAGGGAACACAAAAAATGTTTTTTAAAAATAAATAAATATACATATTTACATATCAAGTATTCAGTCTTCTCCATGTAAATATGTAAAAAGAAAACAATACAACGGAAATCAGGTGTCGAATCGACTTGCTCTCTCTCTCTCTCTTGTTGAGTTGTGTATTTACTATATATGTACGAAGTACGTATCGCTTTTTCAATTAGTCTTGAGTCTTGAGTCTTGACAGACTTGACTCATCAACACTGCTGAACGCTGAAGAGCATAATAACTGATGAATCAATATTATAGGTTATCAATAGTTCTATGCATACCTCATAGGTATAAAAAACGCGGCAGAATCCGAGCAAATCGTCAGAAAGACAGAATGTGGCGAGTGCACAATGGAGAGTTGGAGACATCATACATCCGCTATTAGCTATTTTTTTAAAATGTATGAATATATTTACGAAATATTTGATGATCTTTTTTTTATTGACTTCTTTGTAGATTGCACTCTGGGTCCTGGTAGCCGCTCTGCTCTACTAGCTTGGGATAAGTTTTATGGGCCATGGAGCCATTTCAGACTGACACTCTGGCAGTTGGCTCCTGCCTTCATGTGTTGGCTGTGTTCTTTTAAAAAAAAACAGTACAACCTGAGATCTGGGCAGCTGGGCCTCGGGGGCAGGCTGGAGCCATAGGGTTAGACTACTCATAGGGCCTTGGCCCCTTGGGGGCTATCTGGGGCCCTATTAGTAGTGGGCCTGGTCACACTTACCCGGCTCCGGGTCGTCCAACTCCTCAGGCTCACTTTTAGGGCCCACTCCTCAGGCCCAGGGATGAGGTCCGAGGGCTTGAGTCTCTCATTCTCTCGGACCTCAATGCACGTGTCAGAGACTTAGACCTTTTAGTCCTCAGTCCTGTATCCTCAATGCTCAGTACCGAGTCCTTTGTCCTTTTACTATTTTAGTCCTCCGTTCACGGCTTGCAGTTCTGTTGTTGGCCGTGGGTCGTCGGCCCTCGCCGTGTGGGTAGTGGGCGTGTGGCCCCTAAAACCCTAAAAACCGGGAAGATATTTACAATTCTTCAAAAACAAATAGCTGACAATCACTCATCACTACTCTCTTTACTCTTGTTGTTGAATGTTAACCCTTCTTGTCCTGTTGTCCAACAGCCAGCAGCCACTACTCTAGGAGTAATCAGCAGAGGGCCACAGGCGTGAGGCGACAGGCCGACAGGCGACAGCGCGACTAAGCCTCTGAGACTCTGAGGTATGAAGAGTCACTATATTCGTTTAAAAAAAACAGTGTGACTTGTTTTGGTTTTATTATCGTTGTTATTGTAAATTGATTGTTCTCTCTAATCTCTACTTTTTTAAAAATATTTAGTTCTCTAATATCTAATTCTCTACACGGTACAGTAACAGAGACCAGAGTACACTCAGTACAGTACATACATATGTTAATTAATTTATGTAAAAAAAGAAGAGTGAATTGCGGAAATGTAGGGGTGTTTGTTTAATTGTTTTATTGAAATGTACAAACACCTAGTAGTTATAAAAAAATCAAAACTAATTGTTATTGGAGAAAATTATCAAATATTTGAAAAATCCTACAGTACATACCCCAAAAGAGTCGCGGACTATTTATTGGACTTAAAGTCTTCAACTCATCAAGTGAGTTAATTGACATCAACTGCATTTTTTAATAGATTCACGTGTGGCGTCAGTTGTGTGTCGTGTATTTTTTAGTATTTATTTCACACTGTAGGTAATTCCGATTATACGTTAAATATAAGCGTTTATTGGACAAATATAACTGACCTATTAGGATTAATAATAGGACTATATGATCAAATAGATCGTATATATTGCACCTTAAACCCAATTTTGATATTAAACACATCAGATCTCAAACAAAAACGCAAACGTAAATTTATCACAACAATTCAAACGTAAATGAAGTATTTAAAAAAAAGCTATATTTATAAAACACAGCTGGGGCGCTGAATGCGTTTAAAATCAGAGTGTAGTTGGTAACTTCTTGTGAATAAATCCGCGCACGGCGGCGAGATAATTTCTTTTAAGGAACCCCCAACCCCCCCACCGCCCTTTCTTCCTCACTTTCACTCAACAGTCAACACACAGTCACACACACATAAATAGTCAAATACGCACTGTTGCTCAGTCGTGACAGTTACACACGCGCAAACATAAATATACTCACCCACACAGGCACACACGCTCACTCACTCAATCTCACACCCGTTCACGTAATCATTCACTCACTCACACACCTTGCCTTTTCGTTCAAAACCCAAAAAATTAAAACCCAAAAGTACGCTCTACTTTTTTTTAAACAAATGAATGCTTCATTTTGTTTAAAACAAAATCCATTTAGGATTACTCTGGGGCACAGGAGGCCGAGCCGCCGAGGGACCCTACCGTGGGTCAAAGAGCTTGACATAGCCTACCGTGACAAGGCAAAAATCGAGCATAAAGGCGACAGGGAGTCAGGGACTTCCAGCTTACGCTTTCAGTGATAAAATAAATAGACCTCTATGTAATTGTTCATTTAAAAAAACAAACAAACCGAAATTTATTTATTGATGGAGTGATGCAGAAAGCCAAAGAGGTGATGAACGGTTAGAGTAAAACATGCGGGAGAGGAAAATTTTAAAAGCGAAAGCAAATCTGATATGTATTTCACAGCATCTTTCTTCAAAAACAAAACAAAAAAAATAGTGCACAATATTTCCAAGGTAGTTTTAAAATTGTGCTAAATAAGCCTACATACATATTTACATATATTATTGTTTCTAAAAAAAATCAGTACTGAATAGGCACCGGACAACACAAACTATTGGACGGAAGAGGGGGCACCTCTTTTGTTGTCCATAGTAAAAAAAAATACCTCCAAGGTTTTTAGTACCCAAGAGATAAGAAATCTTACAATGATTTGTACTATAATTGAGTATTAAAACGCACACATACATGCAATGTTTGTGTTGTTATACGCTAGGTTAGGAGGTGTTCAGTTGGTAGTCAACATTAGTTATTGACCATGCAGTGTGATAGCAATAATGAAGGATCATCAATCAAGCGTAGACAAGAAGCACAGGCATTAGAATTTAGAATCTTTGATAGCATCAGAAAAATATGTGGATGCCCCATTGCGTGTGTGAATAATATTAGATGCATCTATAAAGAAGACCACTGTTCCCAAGTGCCTGCAAGATCGTAGCATGAAGCACGTAGGATATGGATAAGAGGTCTATATACGAAGCTAGAAAAGCAAGGATTAGATAATATCATCAATGAAGAAAAGGTCCTCAACATCAATGCACAGCACATACCCTTGGAGATACTTGTCTTGAAAAATCGATTGAGTCTAGGTATGAATGCAGTGCCGCAACCGATATACATATGGACCGAATTTCGATACTTCATTTCTAATGATGAGAAGTCGAAAGTGCAATGTATTTGCACTCTAGAGGATGATACGTGTGAAGAATACTTATACAAAATTGGGATGTGACCGTTAAATAACGAAAGTGCACGCAATACTGTCCTCAACATACTAGTTCGAGACCAAAATTCAAACGTAGATACCAGGAGATTACTTCTATGGCTGAAGGGAAAAAATACCGTACGCTTGTAATATAAGATTGCGTACCATCACTATCGTGATGAACAGATATACACTGGTAGCGTTAGGGTAAAATTTGGAGAGCTCCCTTTATTCTTACCTGTAAATGACGAACACCTTCACGCCCCATGTCAGCTGAAAGAAGAAATACAAATAGGCTAAGACAATTAGATACACCGATGAATACAGAAATATGACAAGGGGTTGTAGATATTTAGATATTGCTACGCCTATATTACGTAAACAACAGGTAGTGGCTCAAGTACGGAGTAAATCCTCTGCCACAATTCAACCATCCGTAACCAACTGCATATGGAGCAGGGGTAAAGCTCTTTGTCTTACGGTCACCGGCGAGCCAGATATGACGAGTGTTAGACTATTTATGACTTATTGGATTTTGGAGATTGACGAGAAGACCAAAAACTGTAAGTGGTAGCTCAGAGATTGTAAAATTTAGTTTATAATTTCCTACATCTACTATAGTCTCAGATAGGTTCCAATTATATGAGTCATACCAAATACTCAGGCTATTGGAGACATCAAAGTGAATTTAGAACACTTTGGAAATATTGGAAAATTAAGACTTGTATTAAATTATTTTAAATACAAATAAAAACCAATGTGGTATCTCATTTGATCTTGATATTTTAGGCTGACCGGAGGCCGTATTTCTACATAAACAAACAAGCAGATAAACAAATAGCAATATCTAGGATTCATATAGAACGAAACAATGAGGAGCTACAAAATTACCGTGCAGGGGACGGCAGACCTTTGACACTGTTAGAGTTCAATATACACATTAGCGAATCTGAATATATAAGGGAGTTGACTAATCTGAAACCCCCTACACTGAAAAAATAAGAACGAGTAGTCCGTGGCCAAAAAATACGTCTACCAAAAGGGACAGAGCATGTACCATTGAGTACTAAAAGAGAAGGTTATATAAAGTTATAGATATAGTTTTGTTTAAGTCTTTCAACTAAATTATCATCCCTATCCTTATTAGAATAATATATATTTTTAGACCGCGCTTCTTGTATGCAGGGTATTTTATATCTTTCAATCTGTTTTCTTTGTACCTTAATAGTGCTGTGAGCTCATCACCTGGTTAATTATAATCAATCTTTGGCACCGGCACCCCCAGCCATAGAATGTATTTATTCCTCACTCTAGACGTCTATGCACGGTGATTTGATACTATAGTTTGCAGTATATTTTTATCTCGCCATTTGTTCTCTCTATCTGTACTCCCCCGTGAACATAACTCGAGCAATCTCTTCATTGACGCCCTGAGGTGTATACAGCCCTCCACATACTGAAACGGTTTGTATCAATTGGGTATCGGCGCAGGCAATAGACGCAGCGCTACTTGTATCTGTTTGCAGACTAAAAGTCAATATCCATCGACTATTTCCTTAACACAGAGTAAGCGCATGAATGTGATGAAATTTTGTTTGTTCATAGATCTACCAAAATTGCAAGACACATATACACATACTTCCATTCCTACGCCCGTGACACCAACTTGCCCTTCTAACTCTCTAACGTTTTGGTGCTTTTCTGATCTAGTAGGGTGGTATCCATCCTCCCTTTCAAAGTTGTCTAAATCACGATCTTCTTCTAATACCACTCTCGTAATAAATCCCTGATTGTTTAACAGTCTCCATCTCCTTCAAATAGTTTTTTTTTGATTGGTTGTGCTGACTTTTCAACAACTCCACCGGATTCTCGCGCACAGGAAGTGTTGTAAGTGTTTTTTTACATCAGCCATAATGTATTCTCTTATACGGTCTGTGTCTGTGAATTCTTGAAGGAGTTGTTAATCTGTTATCCCTACCGTACTACTTGAGCTTTGTTTTGTTCATGTTTTCAAAGTCTACTGCTGGGTTGTCTTTCTAAAAGTTTGTGATTTTAAGCGGTTCTGCTGTGCATGACGCTTGTACATTTAAAATATGTGTTGATGCGCACGAGATTGCGCCATATGCTTATTGCATACAATAGTAATAGTGTAGAAATACGGCCTCCGGTCAGTCTAAAATATCAAGATCATTTGAGATAATACATTGGTTTTTATTTGTATTTTAAATAATTTAATACAAGCTCTTTTTCCAATATTTCCAAAGTGTCCTAAATTCACTTTGATGGCTCCAATAGCCTGAGTATTTGGTATGACTCATCTACTTGGACCTATTTGAGACTATAGTAGATGTAGGATATTATAAACTAAATTTTATAATCTCCTTGGTCCTCCCGCCAATCTCCAAAATCCAATAAGTCTTTTTCTTTTTTTAACTTTTCTTCAGATGGAACTTTATTTATATCAGCTAATGTATTAACGTGACTTACGTTATTATGTCTATCTACAAATTAGGCATGTGGTCATGAACACTTAGTACTTCTAGTGAAAATCATTCAATAAAGAACAGCTAGAGGTACGCCCTGTGTGATCGAGGATATTTAGGCTCATAACAAGAGGCAGTCCCGATCATTCTTACACAAGCTACCACTGCTGAATCCTAACTGACTAAATTGTATTTTAGTTTAATATAGTTTAAAACCTAGTAATTTCCATCGAAGTTTACAATAGTCACAATCAGCGTCTACTACCTTGTCATCCCACGAGTTATCCGGAAGAAAATTACCAACCCAGTATGCTGCTTCATGTATTAGTTTCTCAATGTTAAAGTTCTGTGTTGAGTAGCAAGAAATAAATCTATTGAACTTACTGTCATACACAGATTGAGAGTAGAACATTATATTATTGTTGTTTACCTCTCTACGTGCTACTGCCAGTTTGGCAGGATCATTGGCATATTGTTCACGCAGCATTCCATCAATTCTCACTACGCCTTCTTTCCGATATTTCAGAATTTGTTTTGGTCCCAGACCTGTGCGTCTACTATAGTGCACACATGTGTGTAAGGTGATCTAATCCATATTTATTTGCGTAATATAGAAATTCATCTGCGTCGGTGATATAACCGTCTTTCGGTACTGATGCATACTGTAAACTTCGATGGATATTTATATGTTTTAAACTATATTATATAAACAAGATACAATTTAAGTCAGTTAGGATTTAGCAGTGGTAGCTTGAGTAAGAACGATCGGGACTGCCTCTTGTAAGGGCTTTAATATCCTCGATCACACAGGACGTATTTCTTTATTAAATAATATTCACTAGAAGTACTAAGTGTTCATGGCCACATGCCTAATTTGTAGATAGACATAATAACGTAAGTCAAATTAATACATTGGCTAATATAAATAAAGTTCCATTTGAAGAAAGTTATAAAAGAAAAAGACTTATTGGTTTCTGGAGATTGGCGGGAAGACCAAAACCTGTAACTAGTAGCTCAGAGATTATAAAATTTAATTTATATTATCCTACATCTACTATCGTCTCAAATAGATCCAAGTAAATGAGTCATACCAAATACTCAGGCTATTGGAGACACCTAAGTGAATTTAGAACACTTTGGAAATACTTGAAAAAGAATTTGTATTAAATTATTATAAATACAATTAAAAACCACTATGTTATCTCATTCGATCTTGATATTTTAGAACATACAAAAATCGATCACAAACCTCTCTGCCCAGGTCAGTACTCTACAGGCCAATCTCAATCAAATTTTGGGACCGGCTCTAACAACCCCGAACAATGATAGGCCCATCTCCAAAGAGCCTTTGACTGATGACCAATGGAAATCAACCATACACCAAATGCTCACTAACCTCTGTGCAAAAACAACCAACCTTGAATCCAAACTCCGGGACCTTAAATCCCAAACCCGTGCACCTTGTGGTCAGAATACAAGTACTTAGATTTATTTGATTGTTTTAGGTTTATTACAAGTTTTACAGTTTATCAGAATAATCTGATAAACTGGGTTTCAGGGTTTTGCTGGTTTTACAGCACATGACTAATGACTCATTTAAGAGTCAGTCATTTTAGGATTACTGTTTATAATTACTAATAAATGAACAACGTCCCCCTCCCAGAAGAGGGAGAACGTTGAGATACAGTCATCTTGCGTATACTTACTACATTTTTAACTTACCATAGAAGTTGTTAGTTTATTAGTAATTACAGAGAAAGCTACAGAATATGAATTAGTCAGTAGCTGGCACATATTTTTTGTTATAAGTATAACAATTGAAAGACAATGCGAACAGAGAATGTCGCATCAAAATGAACGATTTAGATTATCCGGTCGTTGGATTAACGACATGTGGACGACGAGGATGAAGAAAGAATCTACTAATACGAGTGAAACCGAAGAGCGAACATTCCAATCAAGCAGAACATTAGCCAGGGTCAACAAGGAAGGTCTCACGACGATCAAATGACGAAATCAGACAATCAGTCAGAATCCACAGATAAGTCGTCATGTGTGAGTACAGGTAGGAAGGTTGTTCTCAGTGTGAGACAAGTACAAATCGAATTGCAAGCTAATGAGCTTAAATTGTATTTAAGAAGTTGTTAGAAGAAAGTTCTTTAGGATCCACAGTAGTAGAGATGGGAGATGTACATGGTTGTACCGACTCGGTTAGTACAATGACGCAAAGAATCAGCGGCATACTAGATTACTTTACAACAGTTTTAAGAATGGGAAAGGTAAAAGACACAACGATAAATAGATATTAGACAACACGTCAAAAGACTACATAGCGGGTCCTCAGAACGTGAGCAGATCGATGACTTAAGTAATAGGAAATGGAATGGCAAGACATGTGCATCTAATGGCATCTATACACAACTAAGTAGGAGTCAGGATTCTAAAAGGGTTATTCATTGGGATTATGAATTATAAACGAATAGACCGGTGTGTTTATTTAGAATAGTTTACTTAAGATCTGGCTACGATAAATACCAACAAAGTAAAGAAGAAATAACTATCTAGGTGAAGCCAACTACGATCAGAATTGCATATAGGGTGAATTAGATAAATTAGATCGACGGAAGGGATATTAGGAAGCATACAGAGACACAAGTAAGCACCTGTGAGTTATTAGGAGTATATAAGGGTGGGGGCGCACATAACACGAACGATGCAAGTAAATACAAGGTTAAATTGTGAAAATGATATGCGAACACACTCAAATCACTAGAACTTCTAGATAAATCAGGTCAACGGAGAGGATCAACAGTATGCACAGAAGGTGTGGTTGACGGCAGCTTAGTTTAGGAGTGCAATAACGAGCAATCGTTCTTAGATCGAGAAGCATATTCCAACAAACCGCAACAGCACATGACAAGGACATCACGGGCAAGAAGAGTAAAAGAGGAGCGATGAGGGAAGTTCCCAACAGGGACCTGCGAATAGGCCGTCATTAGGCCGGAGCAAGAGCAGGCGAGAAGTAGAACAAGAAGTGGCTCCGACTAATGAGGCACTCAACCATATGTTATTGTGGGATGAAGAGTAAGACAGCTGGTAGTGTTAGAGTAGATAGACTATCCACACTACTGATGTTAGTGTAGGAAATGAAACAGTCACGAGGGAACCCACGAGTTCCTCGGATATCGATGTCGAGACGTTATGTGTTTGAAGGATGAAATTTAATAGAAAATGGATATTTATATTCAGTACTCTATCAGTTCATTCGCACACATTTCTAGTTCTCCATTGACAAACAACTCACCAACCATGACCTACCCCAGCCAAAGTCGTAGACAGCAACTCTTGAATCCTGAGCGCCGCAAGGAAGATGATATCGACCGACGTGGAACTAAACGTCGTCAGTCCCATACGGAACGCTCCGCTCCGCACTCAGGTCAGGCTCTGGAAGGGCAACAACAGACACATCTTGGGGCTCCACACATTATTTCCGCGGACGACAAGCAGCCACCAACAGCAAACAAAAAATGGACCTGCACAATCTGACGAGGATGTCATATTCGAGGGTGAGACCAAGGAAGTACCCGACCTGCGTGCGGACAGCAGTCAGACTTTTATTGGTGAACAGGTAGCCAGTGAAGGGCTGTCCCCTCGTTCGTCTCCGGATACTCCAGGGGCCTTATTTCCCAGTAATGACCCACCACGCCTCCCACCTAACAAGCGGAAGCGTCACCGGAACCGTATCAATAACAAGGAAACGGCACGGGAACGATCGTCAGCTCAGGAACTCACGGAGCTGATGACACAACAGCAGTCTCTCTTTGAAAAATACGAACAGAGGTTACAGCGCATAAACGCCGGACGAACTACAATAGGGCCGGCCGCTAAGGAGAGTTCTTCTGACGCACACGAACGGGTACAGGCAGTACCAGAGAACGAAGACAACCCTACCTTCCGAATTCTAGGCTGTGAGCGTCCGTTTTATGGACTCGGGTACAAATCACCAGGGTCAGAGGACAGTTCAACCGAGGAGGATGATACTCTGTCTGCCAGTGAGAACACACCGACTTTTCAAGAGCTCGCACATGAACAAGTATTAACCAGACAGAACCCTCAAGGTAAGGAGGCGGTGAAGAATAGACAGGACCGATTAAGTACGAACCTGCGCCAACAACAGCAACGTCAGTGGGGGCAAGAAAGAAGCGCCCAGTAAATATGTACAGACACCTAAACGACAAGAGAAGGCGACACCAGTGTCTCCGCCCACACCGGCTAGTATCGAGAAAAGCCGACAGGCGCTACACGCACGGATACTACATTTAAGTGACGAGCTATGCCAAGCAATCGAGGAGAATAACACGGCTCGAGCTGAAGCTCTTCGGGGCGTGATTGAGACACTTCGAGCTACATTAGAGTCCCGACCGGTAGAGAAGCGTCCCGTACCTTCACCACGTACGTGGCCTGATTGGCCGTCGAACAGATACTACCTACATGATATTATGGAACGGGACACAAGAGGGGCTCTCCTCGAGGCGTTCAAGAATGCACAAATCGCAGGGCTGGACGAGAGTTGGGACCTTACATGGTTTCATAAGGTGCTATCTTACTTCAAGGCGGAGAAGTCAACTCTGGACTACATCCGCGACAACTCTGAACGGTTGAAGACATGCACACCTCAGCTACAGATCGAACAGATCTGTTCGCACGAAACACAAGCCACTGTCGATCCCGCGTTTTGCAAGTTAGCCAAGGGCCAAAGTCGGAACATGCACACTCCTCTTATGGAACAAATGACACAGCTCATGGAGAACCACAGGAGGGCACGTGAACGGTGCCAGACAGATGCCGACTTCCAACAGAATTTAGTGAACCACTGCATTGTACAACTGTTAGAAGAAGCTCTCAACAGCCGTACGTATAAACGTACTCTACAGTTGCATCCCAAATGGCAACTGATGGAGACACACGAGCTTATACAGCTGTTGAGCCCTGACATTCAGGATGCACAGCAACGTACGACAGCACGTTTCCAGGGTCGCAACAACCGCGAGGGCCCGACGACCAATGGAAGTCGCGACCACACCAATAGCCGCCCCAACCTACAGACGAGTAGACGACAAACGCAGAATTGGACTCAACGGCCCCAACCTACGGTACCAACAACTTGTGCGTGGTGCCAGGCACAGGCGCCACCAGGTGGTAGGCACATACCACGGTGTCATCATTTCAGGGCGTCGCAAGCGGTGAGCGCGGAGGGTCGGGCAAGGCTATACGACAACAACCGTCTTTTGAGTGACGTACAATCGGTACACAGACCGTCCACAACATCAAACGCAGGACAGGGGCAGAATACATCCCAGACTAGAGACGTAGTCACAATACGTCCGACGCCTCAAGTACAGGTGAATGCGATTACACAGGACGAAGACTTGGCTCCACCATCGGAAGCTACAGAGATTCATATCAACACGATTCTTTACGAAGACTTTGAGCACATGACGTCAACACCAAACCACACCGATGAGACGTGGGAGTCGGTAGCCGATCATGCATGAGAGGTGAGGGTGTCTGAGTCGGATAGGAGCTTCATATTTGTTACCACGATTGGAGCAGTGATGGCAATACAAGACCCATTGCTGACGTCAGACAACCGAGTCTATATTTAAGTACAAATCAACGGACGTACGTTCAAAGCCTTGATAGACACGGGAGCAAATATAAGTTGTATCTCACAGACATCCGCAGACCTCCTTGGCCGACCAATAACTCCGGCACCACCTGGGTCGTTTATATATTTAGCTGACAAGGCGGTGCGAACTCCTCGACTGGGGACGACGGAAGTGTTACCTATAAGGTACGGCACCAGAATTATCGACGGTTTGTTAGAATTGATGAACTTGCCGACGGGTATAGATGTCATAGTGGGGCAAGATATGTTGAAAGGCTTGGACCTATACATAGGCGGTATCCAATCACCACTTGCACCAATAGACCCCACAGAACTAGATGAGCTCCTCAAACCCATACCACGCCGACATGCACCTAACACGACGGAACCCGTCGATGTACGCCAACGGTTGGCACAGGATTTGGAAGCCAATGCAAAAATTGCCGACGACGCGCGCTGTCGTCTGGAAGGGAGTGAGGTAACCATCCCAGTAACCCATGAACAAGCGTTGCAGATGCGGAGATCGACGCGTAACTTCGTATCCGATCGATGGCTCCCCTATGTGGATGAACAAGTGAAGAAGTGGTTGACGGATTTGGTGATTGCGAAACGAACGACACCAACGACAGTTAATCTTCCTCTCCTTGCGGTACCGACATTCGATGCGGAAGGCAACGTCAAGAAGGTACGCGTGTGTTTAGATATGCGTGCCGTTAACGCGCTTATTCCTGGTGACCAGTTCCTGATCCCCAAGGTCAACGAACTCATATCTCGCCTCAAGAGTAAGAAGTACTACACGACGCTGGACATATCGGCTGCATACCACAGGCTGCCCATCCATCCAGACTCACAATACTTATTTAGTTTTACACACGAACGTTATCAGTACTCGTTCACATCAGCACCGTTCGGTCTTCATGTACTCACACAGCAGTTCCAACGTACCTTGAGTACGATACTTGATGGCTTACCGGTTCACCACTATATCGATGACATGGTTATCGCCAGTGACGGTTATGACGAACACGTTAGGACGGTGCAGAAGGTGATACAACGCTTAACATACCACAGTTTTAAGCTTAACCCTGCCAAGTGCCACTTCGCTATTTCTGAAGTCATGATCCTAGGGAAGAAAGTATCGGCACAAGGCATTGACATTGACCATGAAAAGCAGGCCAAGCTGATCGACTGGCCCACACCACTACGGTACAAAAATATAGCCTCGGCGTTGGGTTTAACAAATTACCTCCACGAACATCTGCCTAATTTCGCAAACACGGTTGCACCCTTGCGCGAATTTTGCAAACTCAAACCAAAGGAGTTGATAGGTGATCGTTGGGAGGAGAGACATGCACAGGCGTGGCAGGCAATGAAGGACGTAGTGGTGAATGCTGTGCCGTTACGCTTTCCGGTCGACGGCATTCCTTTGAACTTGGAAACCGACGCTAGCGATTACGGTTTAGGGGGAGCGCTATTCCAATGGGTCGACGGTAAGAAACATTACTCAATGTTCTTTAGTAAGACTCTGAACCAGCCTCCAATCTACCGCGGATCGTCTCCAGAAGGCTTACCAAGCAAAGCATAATGCAAACCTCTTCTCACCTAACCCGCAAATCTCGGCAAACGCTAATCTTTCCTGAACCACTGCAGCGATTATGAGAGCCATACCATATGTTCATACATTGTAGTATACATACTTGTCATTTTTTGAAAAAAATAATATTATCCCTAATCGGAGGCCGTATTTCTACAATTTCAGATCCATCCGGGTTTGTATTCACCTGGGGAAACTTTTTTTTGTTTATCTCATGTGTCCTTATATAAAAGCTTATTTCATTTTTTATTAAAAATACGAAGAAAGTTGCGAGATTCACGAAGCGCATTGGAGGTTAGCCAAGCTACTGTTCTACCCACAAAACAGGTCTTGTAGTATGTGTAACCGTCTTCGGATGTTTTGTCAATTATATCTTTGAATTTTGACTCCATAACTAGGACATCAGAATCAAATGAGCAAGCGAATAAGAGTTCGGAGGCGTGTAAAATGTTTGTCGATAATGTAGTTGCCAGTCATAAGGGATAAGTAGTCACCATCGTTACATATAATATAGTCGATTGTTTTAGCTTGTTGCATGTATACAAAGCTGCTGTTCTATCTCTTGAGGCGCTTGTACAAACTCTATACCCTCACTTGCAAGCATGGCCATCACGTGCCCTGCAGCCTCTACTGCATAATTTTTGACTGCGTTACGGCACTCTTGGTAAAGACACTCCTTTTCTTCTTCAGTACCCGCTTTCACAAGTCGTATTACATTAGTCAGAACTTTGGATCATGCGAGCTTGCGCTGTGTATTAGCAAGTTTCTCATCGACTCGACTGTTTCCTTTCCCCCATGGTTTTATATCTAGTAAAGTCCGCCCTATACTTATTTTGAATTGCTCGAAGCAATCCTCTTTCTCTTTAGAGCAGACAATATTAGTAGCATTAAGATTCAATTCTTTCTGAAACAGGTATGACACGTTGATCCCTTTAACGAGATCTCTTATCAGTGTATAGTTCACAAATTTAAAACACGGGTTAAGCAGCTTATAAGATTATCTGTACCCATAATTCTGCCAATGTAAGATCTACCGAGCGCACCACTTGATCTTTGACCTAGTTTATAGCTATGAACAAAACAACTACGTATGCGTGCGATTTAATACTAAATTACAGTACAAATCATATCTCTTCGGTACTAAAACCCGGAGGTATATACTTGAGACTATGGACAACAAAAGATTTTCCCCCTCTTCCGTTCAATATTTTTTTGTTGTCCGGGTCTACTACAGGTAAATACATTTTCTTTAAAATACATACTACGTAAATACTTCAGAAAAGAATATACAAATTAAAATATAAGTACGAGAGAAGAGAGAAAGTCTCAACAGTTATATTTACATCTTTATACATATGTGCACCTCCTTTTTAGAACATGTCTGCCTCGTTATATATCCAGATTTCATTTGGGCCATATGTGAGTCAAGCCTTTTTTGGGGCCAGTCCATCAGCCTGCTCCTCCTGCAATAGGGCCACAAGTCACAAGTCACAAGTACACAATGCTCACAGTAAGACTGTTCCTCTCAGAAGCTCACTCTGTACTTCTGAAGTTCTAAAGTCTGAGTCCGTTCGTATATATTATATTCACATTTTTAGTTTGTAGTAATATCGATGTACACATAGCCCTCTAAATTATACAAGTCAAGAGGGCTATGTATGATGTACATATACACTACTATTAACCGCAATATGCATGCAATTTGTGTCCTGCACATTGGCGAAGACCGAAGGGTATGGCTTTTTGAAAATATATAGATAATACTGCTTATCCTGAAACCTGACCCAAGCATGTTTACCCCTTTATTTATTCATTTTTTTTGGCTATAATCGGGAACAGGACATTTTTTTAAACGTGGTAAATATTAGTACATATGAGTAAATATGCAAATATAAGTACATATGACGCAGTCTTAAAAACACATCTCCAGTATTTATGCATTTAAAAAAAAAAAGGTGAATATTTACGCAAATACATTCTTTTTTTTTTAAGAATAAAAAAATACGCTGGTCTGTGGTCTGTACAGTAAACTACAGTAATGCACTCGTCGTATTTATTTATGTAAATATTTACTTGGTCTGTATTTACAACATATTTTTAAAATACGTTAATATTGGACCATAATACTGTACCACATATTTTTAAATACATAGCTTCGTTTTTGTTTGTCATATTTGGGGGGTTTTTAAAAATAAATAAAATAAACAAACGCTGTACAGTAAACTACAGTAATGCACTCGTCGTATTTATTTATGTAAATATTTACGTGGTCTGTATTTACAACATATTTTTAAAATATGTTAATATTGGACCATAATACTGTATCACATATTTTTTTAAATACATAGCTTTGTTTTTGTTTGTCATATTTGGGGGGTTTTTAAAAATAAATAAAATAAACAAACGTACTGATGAAGTTACATATTTATTAAATTTGAAGTCTGTATTTCCAAACTGATGATCAATATTTAAAAGTAATTATTTGTTGTTTTTCCATCGCTTTCTTCTCAAAAAAAACACCAAAAACCATAGCCCTCTCAAAATGACACAAAACCGTCTTTCAGAGTGAAGTTCACAGTTCACAATTCATAGTTCACACTTTACCCCAGTCCAATTCGGACTTCACAGGTCACACTACAGTGACTACAGTCTACACACAGTACACAGAATTTACACACTAAGTGTCTCACAGTCACTCACAGTCACAGACCACAGTCCACACCACACTCCACGACTCTACAGTGCTCTGAACTGCTGATGAGTGCTGAGTGCTGAGTTCTGAGTTCTGAGTGCTGAGTGCTGAGTGCTGAGTGCTGACTGCTAAGAGTGTATATAAATACACAATGGTCATTTGCACATACATACTGGTCTTTTGTACACACTGCAAAGGGGGCTGCAGGTGTACAGTTACACACACTAATGTACAGTTACACACACTACAAAAAATAAACACTGCACAATGCACACCAGTGAGTCAGTGACACCACCACCAGTCCACCGCTGAGCCACAGCCCACGAGGTACAGACCCATAGCCATAGGCCACAGGCCACAACAGTCCCACAGTCCCACAGTCCCACAAACAGCCACAGTGGCACACACTGTCTCCACTCTCCACTCTCCACTCTCCACACAGTCGCATGCTGTTAACTTGTGTGTATACATAGTAAATATGTAAATAACATTACACAAGAAGTGACACGGACTCACGGTACAAATATTTGGCTTTTTTTGTTGGTTTAAAAAAATAAATAAAAAATATAACGGTACAAATATTTGGCTTTTTGTTGGTTTAAAAAAATATATATATATATACATAACTTACTATGTAAAGCACTTTAGATAGCACGGATTTTATAAATATTTACACACCTTTTTGTTTTTTCTTTTGTGAAAATAAATGAGACAAGAAATGTACATACATTTTTGTATTATTTAGAGCTAAGCTCAATACGTTTTGCCTATATGCAATACACTTTAAACGTAAACGCAAAAAGATTTGTTTTTTAAGCGTTTAAAGTATATCGGGGCAAATCGACCATGAAATGTTTCCAAATTTGCACCTGAGAATTGACCTTTTTTAATGAAAAGGCGATTTGAAACTGTTCACAACTGATACAAGGTGAAAAATAGGACAATTTGTGACAGTCAGGCCGCCTCAGCGATTTTTTTGCGTTTAGCGGGAAACGTAATGAGGTAAGATTTAGAGGGCTACGACATTTTTTTGAAAATACAGTATAGTTCTATTTTTAAATTAAAAAAAAAAACAAAAAGAAAAATAGAAATATAATAAATAAATATATATATGGTCTTGCACCAAAAACCATTAAAAAAAACCATAGCCCTCTTCTGTATTTAATATAATAAAAAGAAATATACAAAAAATACTGCAGCAAAAATAATAATAATTCTATTCTTAGAAAAATATGGCGCGCAAAATTTTAGTGGACCAATCGGAAAGATGTATTTTGTATTGATAAGTTGTATTGTTATTTATTTCCCACAGAGCCTTGTGTGTCTATCAAGAAGCCTGCTAAGCAATAACATGATGCATGATTCTATCTAGCTCTTCGAATAAACGCCCTGATGCAGCCTACCAAACTAAAATTCCAAAACACCTTTGATATGGTATTGATTTAATAATATTTACGTTCATAACACGAGTTCCAGCTTCCGAAAGCCAACAACCGACTTCCTCTCTAGTCCCCATAGCCCCATGTTGCACAAGCTAAATGCCTGTCAACAGTAGAGTTGATAGTATCAACCACTTTCAACCATCGACTAATGAGCTTATTCTATTGATGGCAGAGAATCATTGATACTGTATCTTAATAAATAAATAAGCATGCCACATACGTGATTCCCTCGACATTATAAACACAGTTTCTCTATACTAAAATGCAAACCTGAAGTATACAGTTTAAAAACGCATATCGTGCCTGTGATACTAAACTAATCTTGGGCTGAAATAAATGGAGAGGACTTCGCGAAATGGTGAGTTATATCGTAGTGAGATGCTGCAAGGAACAATGCTGTGCGTTCCAAGTGAAACAGGTATGTCAGTTTATATATATATATATATATATATATACACACAAACACACACACACATATATATATATATATACATGTATATATACATACATACATACATACATATATATATATATATATATATTTATATATATATATATATATATATATATATATATATATATATATATATATATATATATATATATATATATATATATATATATATATATATATATATATGTACATACACACACACACACACACACACACACACACACATCATATATATATATATATTAAATAGGGCGGAGATGTCGCAGCGGTTTAGGTTAGACGTGTAGTATGAATCTTCACAGTACGATGTGTCCGTTGTATTACATCAACGTAGCACGTGGTAACATTGGTATTATGAGCAGTCTATGACAGATGCGGTCATAGTGGGGGGGGATGTATTATATGTGTGGTCCACTTGTAGCGATGGGTCATGTAGACTGTATGTGGACGACGGGAACTCAGATGTAATAGAGGCAGACTTGAAACAGTATGTCAATGTTGTGTGTCATGTGA
>LUCW03001112.1:12500-27500 GCA_001586965.3 Sphaeroforma sirkka | reverse complement strand
CTACGAAATTGTATCACTGGAAATTGGCCGTAAGGATGTAGCATTGGACTCACATTCCTCTCGATTTCTGGGGAAGTTGATCATATCATATATTTCGGATCTTATATTACTATATGCTGGATTGTTAATTGTCAATTTTGGCTACATGGTCTGTATTTGTGTTTAATCGGCTTTCTTGGACGAGAAGTGATACAATACTGACAGACAGCTGATGCGAATAATAACGTACTGTAGACAACAATGTCACGTTATATGATTACATTTGTTTTGCGTGTGTATAGTCTGGGACTTAATCCACTTAAACTTTTTCTATTCTTATTATCAGAAACGCATCAAAGTATCCGACCTGAATGTAAAGGCGGAGCCAACCGCCAGCAAGCTAAAGGCTAAAGCACACAACACAGCTGCTGCACGCACCCGAAAGCCATGGGTCAAAACTAATACAAACACAGCAACGGGAAAGTCTCCTATCAAGCCCCCTGAGAAGACCACTGTGGTTACGGAATGGCCCAAAGTGTTGACTGCGGATGATATGGCTTCGGATGTTGAGGTGACGGGTAATTTAAGTGATGATAATAAGGAGATTTCGAAAGATGTAGCGTCTGATACGGCTGTTTCGGCAATACCCGGTCCTGCTGTTTCAGGTAAGTTGTAAGTTAATATAATCATATTTATACACACACACACACACACACACACATACACACACACACATATATATATATATACATAAATATATGTATACTCTACCACTGTCTCGCTTCTGATGCACGTACAGTTGACACTCGCTGACTTATTGCACTCGTATGTATTGCGATAGGTGGGGCGATCTGTATTTTATCGTCTATTCCACAATTCAAACAAAATCATAAACTCTGCGTGTAGTAATCAGTAGAAAGAATTTCAGGAGAGCATTAGTTATATGGATGTATTCTGTTGGGTGTCAATTGTTAATCTTCGCATATTCACTTGTGTATCTGCACTACGAGTAGGCATTGTGGACCTGTGGATCTTGTCCTCTTATTGATTGAAATTATTGATTATGCACCAACACACAGTATCTGTACACCAACTTGATTATGGTTGTAAACCTTCAAGCTTATTATCCTTAAACCTTCCGAATTCACATATACACTTACACATCAACCAAAGCATGCAAACACAAACCTCACCACAATTAGTCGCTTACATACCTGTTAACAAATAGATTTCGAAAGCAAGGATGCCATCCAGGTGCCGACTATAGCGACGGATGCATCGTCTGCGCATTTGCCAACCGCTGCGACCAATGCCGTTCACACACCCGGAAGCCCAAATGTACAGCAGGCAAAGAAGAATGTGCGGTTTTCGTCGTCTATAGCCCACAGACCCCCCGTGCCAGGTATTATTATGTGTTTATCAATATGTTTTCATACTTCTACTTTAATTCAACCCTATTGAATTTCTATTTTTGTATCGTTCTGTTGCGATGCTCATGGTGAATGACTATCGGTGCCGTCGTTCCGTGAGAGTCATAGAACTGCTTCTCATCAGTGGCACAGCCCTGCATAGCGATGAATGTGTTTATTGCGATGTATACTTGAGGTTCGCATGTGTTTAGTTTGTTGCCGTACCCAGACTGTCGCACTAGTGCTTGCCATCTCCGTCTTACGCCAATTGCTGCTATTGCTCTACTATGCTTCTGCACCAGTATATATCTGCCGCTACGCCTCAATATTACACTGTTATCGCTTTATCGCATCTGATCGTCTAGTCAAACCCAATTCAGCCATCCCCACCATTCACATATTCTAGCAATTGTAGGATTTTTTTCTACCGTGCAATCCGATTCAATCTGCATAAGTATCCATCCCTACATGTACATATCTCCACGTTTTTTTCTCAGGAGACACAGTTGATGAAGATTTGGCCAAGAAAATAGAGGTGGGCAACCATGCCATAGCCGCATTGGACCGTTTAGCTACCAGTGCCAAGCTGGCAGTGAGTGCCAATGCTGCACTGTACCCCAACGCACCATCGCTGAGCAGTGTAGGAAGATTTGCCGGGGCCTCTCCCGCTGCCTCGTCGACGAAGGCGTATGTGCACGCATATGTGTGTGTATGGTTCGTATTATGCACGTGCGTGTGTATGTATCTTGGTGTGTATGAGTTTGTATATGCATCTGAACATGCACGTATGTGTTTATGTATCTTTGTATGTAAGAATGTGTAAGTGTGGGTGTGTGGGTTTTTTTAGTGGCTTGCTCGTTCCATTACAGATACTGCGTATTCACTATTTGTTTACACATACTCACCTTTTAAAACTATTTGCCCCTTGCTTACACCGCCAGTATTTTTTCCTTACCACCCATCCATTTGCCGTAAAATTACTCTGTCATTACTTCTATTATACTCGACCCGTCCTTTTGTCTTGTCTTCGCACTGTTCGTACTCTTACTATATACTACCTACCCATTTGCCGTATACTCACATTGTCAAAACCCATACTATACACTATCTATCCCCTGCACCTACAATACTCCTGTTATGTGCTAAGAATGCATCTGCATTATACTCATACTACAGTAATATTTTTCTTTCGAACAGAGCTCCACCGGCTGCACCAAGACGCCTTCCCCGTGGCCGCTTCCCTGGGAGCAAAAGACCGGCGGCAAGCACAGCCAACGACTACGGCACTGTTAAGTATGTTTTATTATACAAACCCTGGTTGTACTTGTGTGTTTAGTCATCGATTAAAATAGCTTTCCTGTGATTATGGGATTGTCAATGTGTTTGCATACACGTGTTTTGTAGCATTTGCGTGTTTGTGACGTAACTTGTGTACGTAAGCCGGTAATAAGTTTTAAACTTGGAAGAAATGGGCACCTAGGTGTGTTCTTATGCACCAGTTTGTAGCTCTTGCAAGTATAAAAGTGTATTGTTCTTTTTATCTTTCCTTGTCGGATTGATAATTATGTTGACTACTCATTAATTTGGACCAATAATCGTGAGTGTATAAGCCGGCAGCGGTTATTGTCAACGACTTGGACACCGTCGAGTATGGTCGCACTTTCATTTGTTTGTTTCACTTAGCGTAAATAATTGTGTTCATGTATGTATATATATGTATATATGTATATATGTATGTATGTATGTATGTATGTATGTATGTATGTATGTATATATATATATATATGCATTGTACAAGTATGCTGAAATTCTCACTTATATATTTTGCCGCATGATCTCTACTCCTTTTCTACAGGATCAACGCAACGATAACATTGGAGGATGTACGCCAGCACCTCGCGCACAGCACCATGTTAACAGCTTTGCCTGTGACTCAATCGTATGTAGATGATATCGAATACATACTGGGGAATGTATACATGAATATGCAGATTGTTTTAGACCTCTGTATGTATGTTTAAGTTGACAGTGATATTCCTGCCTGTAAATGTGTGGAGCGGCTATACATGTACAGATGTGCGTTTCGAATTATATGCACGAATATAAATGTTTAGACAATTCAGCGCGGTTGTTACCATATTCGTTAGTCTGTAGTGTGGTTTGGATGTGTCTTCCGTTTACTTTTGCCATTGGCTCTGATGCATCTGATAAGCACTTGCACTCGCACTATCGTACGTTCCGTCTTCATAGTATAAATCGTACTACATGAATATATACATAAGTTCATACGTACGTAAGCAATATATAGTATTTATTTTTGCATGTATTTTGAGATTTTGCACATAGTATATTATTTATCTATGTTATTATGTGACTTTATAGGCGTTTTTATATCATATACGTATACGTATGGGTATATGTATATTGTTTTGTACTACTCTGTACTCTCTCATTAAGCTCTATTGGTTTTGATATACATCGACTAGTAGTCAATGCAAGTGCTGTTTTGTACTATGGCGCCTTGGATTTCTATTTCATGTCTTTGCCTAGACGCATTCTAATTGATATACATTTTTTTTCTGTTGCATCTTTGTCATAAGATTCTAATCTTGGGTATCGCCCACCGGTAGACTTGTCTTACATTGCCAAATTGTGATTATAGGGTAACATTGTCATATAAATGCTAATAAACATTGCAATATAGATCTTCATATGAGCGAACTCCCACGAAATGACTCCTTATAAACATTGCCTTACATAGAGAGCGAGCGGAAGAAGACCAGGTGATCATGATCGACGAAACAACCGCTAAAGTGATTGCTGCGGAAAAACCAGTAAGCGCTTTCGACGGCACCATCCGCTCTAGGTAAGGTCACATAGAATGTGAATACACTCTTCCTGCGATACGTTAAACAAAAAAAAAGTAGTAGTTATATACTTAGATAATATATGCATGTATAAGTTCCACTCATTGTGAAGTGTATCATGTTTTATACTTGATGTGAATTCTATACGCTACTGCTTGTCTTTCAGTTTGTAGGGGAAAGTATGTATGTGTGTGTGTGTGTGTGTGTGCGCGCGTGTGTGTGTGCATGTGTCATCTACGTACGATTTTTCTGTGCACGAATCACGTATTCATGTGTGACTTTGCATGACATCACTATATTGTAATTCTTGTCTGTAGAAGACATCTCTGCTGTTTACTAGCCGATCAGGTGCCGCTTTATATCCGAAATATATGAGATAAAGCTACACTTGTGGTACATTGGTCATAAATATATGAGATGCTGACTCCATTCCTTCTTCGTTATCATCCTGTACAGAGTTACCATGGGCGAGTTAACCCGCAAGCCGTCGAAGAAGTGGGGCAAGCTCCTTTCGCTATTCACATCGCATCCAAATGTCGATCTCACAGGTATGTAATATGTGGTTTGGTGTAATTTTATGTGAATGTGTGAGCCTTTAGTTCTGATTATTCATCTGTATGCGTTCGGATACAACTGTAACAAAACGCGTATTCTTGTCGGTATCACATGTACGTTGACAGTATACAGTACATATACCCGTGCATAATCAAGACCACTTCCAATTGCATAGAACATGCGCGAGGTATAGGTATATGTAGCTGCTCATGCACGTGTAGCCATGCATACATAGCCAGCTATATACTTTGGTATGGCTGTGCCTGTATATACATATCCGTCTGCGGGAATCATGTGATTTTCGTCTCCATCTTATTTCGCCATTTTATGCAGTCGGATGCAAAATCTCAATCCTGGCTTCCTACGTACTATGCAGTTGAATATATTTTAGTATAAAACCTGTATTGTCGAACTATAATTTAAAAGTCGACCTTTTTTTTTTTTACACTATACAGACGAATTAGTATAATTTTGACCCTATCCCGCGTACCAACAGGCGAATCGATTGTTATGAAATTGACCGTATTCCGCTTACTGTACAGTAGAATTAGTTATTTAAACTTGATCTTACCTCGCATGCCATACTGACGAATGTATTAAATTTTTAAATTTCATCCCGATCCCGCATATCACATAGCCGATATTAATACTAGGACCTTCCTATTCCGAATACTATACAGCCGAATGTATTACTGTGGGTCGTCATTGGCGGTGTGTGGTGCAGTTGCTTGATCCCAATGTGAGCCGTTTGTTCTGTCGTCTGGTTCACGAGAACGACTCCGTAGGCATTGAATCACTCAGTCGCAACGGCAAGCTGTTTGTCAACAATTCTCAGGTCATGCCCTATACTGGGAGAAAGTAAGTTATAATATATACATATATATATATATATATATATATATATATATATATATATATATATATATATATAGACATACACACACACACACACACACACACACACACACACACACACACACACACACACACACATATATATATCATATATATATATATATATATATATATATATATATATATATATAATATATATATATATATATATATATATATATATATATATATATATATATATATATATATATATATATATATATATACACATATATGCAAATATACTAGGATAAAGCGAGCTGGGAATATAACCTTAATGTAATATCAATTGGAGTAGTTCTGTCTCTATCGCTCATGTGACGTACACCTTTATGGGGTCATAAAGGAATCGGATTTTTCCCTCTATTAGTGGTATATTTGCTTGAAACTATCGTAGAAGCCATCGTTGTATCATCTTGTGCCACATATAGTGATAAGCATTTGCTTATTCTACAACGTATACCGTCCGGCTCGTATGTACCACTGGTGTCGGAGTGTCTAGACCTTACAATGTACTGATTTGCGTGTTTATTCTCGATAGCCATTCTAACGGTACGTGACTGTGATATCGCTTGCCTCGGATGAACAGTTTCCTCTTAGATATCAATACATATCAAAGCGTACTCCTTTGTTATGCCCAGGTGTGAGTGTTTATTTATACACTCGACAACTGGTTTATTTATACACTCGACAACTGATTGAACTTGACATTGTACTAGTGGTCCTATCGATGCTCAAGTCAATTTCAACGGCCGATGGCTTTCATGCTTTTCACCCCAGATATCTATTAGCAATCTCATATGTTACTATGCACACCCGCCTGTGTTTGTAAGTGTACATATCAGTAGTTGTTATATCTACGATCGATGCATGTCAATAAACACTGTATTGCAAGACTGTTAATGTGTCGTGCAGTACTGATCCACATATTCTTGCTTCCCGTTTATATGGGTCGCCTGTTGCCTAGGCTACTTGTGCCAAACCCACCCAAAACGATATGTGTGCTCATTTCTAGGGTACTTCTGTCGTACAACTCGTACCTACAGGATTTTGGTGGGTGATAAGATATCCATCGTGGCTAGTTCAAGTTTCAGCTTCGTATTCACGGGCGATTTCGACTCCGATGATGCAGAGGCTCAGGCAACGACCCATTCTGCGGTATGGCTTTTTCTCTCGGATATCTGGGGAGGAGAGGGGGAGGCGGTTAGAGAGTATAATGATCTGTTTTAGGTAGTTGTTGGCGGTTTTATGATGACTGTCGTTTATGGGGCTTGTCATCGAGTTCACAGTCCGATTGGTTTCCTGAGGGGTCTCAGTGACCTCTTAGAGGGTGTTCTGGGGGGTGTATAGTTGTGGTTCTCAATCAGCGATGTAATTGTGATGTGAATGCATGGTTGCAAACCTACACCTAAAGGTCGCATACGGGGCGCCTGTTGAAGCTCCTAGTTATTTTAGCAGTCAAATTCTATGACCTATAGTCTGCTATGGGCCGTAAATACCCTCAAATACTTTGGTTTCAGCAGTTATGAACTATCATTGTTCGTGGGCTATATACTAAAGGATCACCACGTACACGCTATGTGGTCTAATACATATATCCATCTGTATACATTAAAAATGGCGTATTCAGATATATACGTGTATGTGAACTGATTGGCTTTTGTTGCTCTATACAGATCGAGCAAAGGCGAATAACGCAGGCCAATGTCAGCGCGCCAAAGGCAGATGGCAAAGCCGTGGCGGTGCCTCCAGGTTAGTGCAATACCTTGCATGAATATTGTGTGTATACTTGTGATATGTGATTTCACGGTAGTAGGAGAATGTATCGTGAATATGGTGTGGATGTCTGTAGAATTAGAATGTGAATGTGGTTGTGGATGTCTGTAGAATTAGAATGTTAATGTGGTTTCATGGTAGTATTGAATCGTACTATGCGTATTGCGTGAATTATCGTTTGCAGTTCCGTCTGGATGCCTTATTTATATATTGAGTAGGAGAGTGCATGATTCATAAAGTCTCTCTTACGGCCCTACCACTAACCAACCACATGCAAGAGACGGAAAGACGTGCAGTGAATTGAAACGCTCACCTCGCCGCTGGAAGATTTCGTCCGATTTCATATATAGAGTTTGTGTGTGTGTGTGTGCTGAAGTTTTTATTTTCCTGCATAAGTGTATTCAAAGTGTGTACTATAGGTATGTGCCCAAATGCCATACGTAAGAAGAGGTCGGAGATTCACATACCTGAGAATAACCATATTGTACCCAAACACTAAGAAGCAATACATCTACCTCTGAATTGTGTGCGAATCTCAGAACAAATCGAAGACTTCACATTTGTTGGGCAAGAAATGCGCGCCAAAACTGTTCCAATATTCATTTTACGGTCTGTTCGGATGCAGACCTTGCCCATGCAAACATCAATATCATAAATATTTACTAATCTTCTTTGTTTTGGATAAAACTATAGTTTGTTTATCTCTCTTAATCCACACACTTCTCTTGCCTACAGCAGACACCATAATATATACTAATCTTCTTAGTATTGTATCAAACTATATATACACATGTATAGTTTGTTTATCTCGCTTAATCCACAAACTTCTCTTGCCTACAGCAGACACCATAACATATAATCTTCTTAGTATTGAATCAAACTATTTATACGCGTCTATAGTTTGTTTAACTCTCTAAATCCACAAACCGCTCTTGCCCACAACAGACACCAAAAGGAATCACAGTTCGTACAGCCAAGCTGTGGCCAAGGGAACCCCTGGAGTACAGGTATCAACCCCAAGGATACCGCCGAATGCTAAAGAGTATGACTCTCGAAGCAAAGACAAGGCTAGCGCAGATACAGGTACTCATATCTTAGATTCAATTTCATGAGTACTTTGACTGTATTTTGTGTATAGATGTATCTGTACACCTATACACATAAAACACGGGTCCCTTTGAGTGTATATATGTGTATAGATGTATTGATTTGAGTTGACACATAGTCAGCGCCAGCACTTCGATCGGAACATCATTTAACGCGAAGGTGGCCCTTACACCCTAGTGACATGTAAAGTGTGCATCAACGGAGGCTATGCATCGGTTTGTGAGTTATGTAAAAAAATTCGTATACCCAAGTCTGAATACCTAATACACATTCGTATCTGTTTGTGCGCATGTCAGATTATTGTGGCTCAATGTCACCTGCTCCATTTATATAGTATGAGCGTTGAGTTGATAAGTATATCTCGGTAGCTCACGGGGACTTGTTCTATTTATAGTCAACGAGGCACAGTCGGCCAAGATGAAAGCGGACAAAGCAGACCAGGAAATGCTATACACCAAACTGCAAGACGCACTCAAGATCGTCTCAGGCCTGTGGAAGGAACACTTCAAGGTACATGTGTGCCAATGGAGGCACTATGTATTCTTTCATGTCTACAAGTCGGGTGTGTGCTTGCCCGTCTGTGTCAATATCTTTGTCAGTTCGTATCAGTATGAAAGACTGGTGTGTATTGTCTACAATTGGGTGTGTATACGAGTTGTTTCGGTAAGTGTAAGGTACTAATGCGTATTGTATGCAATTCCGCGTGTCCTGTGTATTTGCTTCTTATGCTCATGATGAATATGTGCGGCTTGTGCCTTGGTGCTGGAAGATTTATGTACCCGTGTTTTGGGTGTGTATTCTGCGAGAATTCATCCAAAACGTTCAAGCCAATTGTATTATCACTCACTGGGACGACGCATGTGTGCGAGTACTCAACACATGTACAATCTCATGGTGTGAAACACAGGCGAAGATGGTCAAGCCCGAGGATATCACGGATGTGTCCTTTGCGGACTTCCCGTACTACATAGACCCAATGTTCATGGAACAGTTGATACAGAGTGTGTACATCTACCTCAAGCACCCCGACTTTGTGGCGCATACCGAGGGGCTCAGTACACTCAACCGTGGCGTTAGTCTCAATGGTCCTCCCGGCACATCGAAGTATGTATCTATATGTAATATATTATATATATATATATATATATATATATATTTTGTCATGTCATGGTATGTTACATCGAAGTATGTATCTATATGTAATATTATATATATATATATATATATATTTGTCATGTCATGGTATGCTATGTTATGTTTGGGGCTGTAATCATTGTTTTCTCCAAATATAGCATACGCGAAGAGCGTCTAACATTCCCATTCCCTCGTTTCCTCAGATATCAAGAGAAAGTAGTCCGTGCTCTAGCGAAGCACCTCGGTTGCAATTTGCTGGTATTTGATATCGATGACACGCACGACGCCTCCCTGAAGGTGGAGGCCAAGAAGCTGCCCAACTCCTACGAACTGTACCAGTTTCGCACCCGCCTTAGAGATCGATTCAATAAGACCACGGATTCGGTAAGTGCACAAGAGTAACGCGCGCGTGTTGGTTTATTGCATGTAAATCTCTTCTCTGGAATATGGGTGCGTGTGCATCGGATGCAGAGTTCACTACGAGAAGACTTGTATTCAATAACTTATACTTGGGACGGATTTTCGTATTGATTGTGCACTAGAGTGCCACCTTGTGTTGGGCTGTCTCATGTTGACCGGTTACACCGTTTGTAAACTTGGGCTCATACGCATGTGATTCATAGATCACTGCAACAAGGCTATATATTCCGTGGTCGGCGCAGATAGCATATACACATACTTACACACACACACACACACACACACACACACACACACACACACACACACACACACACATATATATATATATATATATATATATATATATATATATATATATATATATATATATATATATATATGCACAACTACTATACAGAATTACAATTACCAATACAAATATATATTTACGTTAGTCATTGAACCTTGTTTCAATTATAGGAGAAGACTTCGGCAGAAACGGGTGGTGCGGGTGTGGGATTGGCTGGGTCGTCTAAGCTGTTTAGCTCAGATGCTAAGACTGCTTTGCCCCAGGATATGACTGATAAACTAATCACTGCCATGATTAAAGACGAAGGTTTGTGCACTCCGAGATACACACACACACATACACACTCACTCACTAACCCACGCTCACACACACACACACACACACACGGGGCACTGGTTTATTGTGATAAATCTTTTGTCCACGATTACAATGGTTTCTGCTCTGTTGCTTGTACTGTATCCCACTTCATGTTTGGGTTGACTGTATTTATATTTATTTCATGTTTGGGTTGATTGTATTTCTATTTGGCGTTCCACGGCTATTTGTGTATTGTCTCATCATACTGTGTGCTCACACAGACAAAACTGGCAAAGACGCAACCGCGGCAGATATTAATTCAGATAATCTCAACGAGGAACTGGCTGTCGACCACGAGATCTTTGCGGAGATTGAGGCCGACGACGACGCCAGCAGTACGGGCACAGGCGTGCCTGTTCTGGGTATGATTCGAATTCCTCGTATAATGTTAAGGTTTACGGATAGCTGTTGTTGTTTTTTTTGGCATGTTATTGGTACATGATTTATGGTTCGGGGCCCTTGCTTTGGGTATGATTGGGGTGCAGGGCTATAGTACCGGTACTTATGTATGTGTTCATATGATTAGGGGTTTGGGGTTAGGGTGTGGTGTATGAAGACCTGTTCTGTGTAGAGTTTAGGTTGCGAGATTACCTTCTTCATTTTTCTTAAGAGTGTAGGGTTTTTGGAGTCTCGGGGTATACTGACACTTGTTCAGGGTATGTACGGTTTGTACGGTTTAAGATTTAGTTTAAGGATAGTACTTGTTCTGGCTAGGTCTTTTTGTTTATCCGGTATTTCGTACGCGTTATACACGATATTCTTGTGTCTCATACAAATGCACAGACACAAAACTCAATTCCGATTCTTTCCGTGGCCATTCCAGAAATCGCAGCGGCGGAGGCTGCTGTGAATCTACCCGCCGAATCTGAGATGATCAAACCCATTGGTCGACGAGAAGGTTTGGAGAAGCTGTACAAGAAATACAAACGGTACGTGGCTTGTTATTTGGCACAAGTTTGAGTAATTATTGTGTGGCTGTTGTTTGGCATATTTCACATGTCCATTAATTGGCTTGTGTTTGTAATTCGACTATCTTTTTGGCGTTTGTTTTGTTCATGCGTGTATTATTTAGCATATGTTGGTGGTTTTTGTGTGGCTGTTATTTGACATATGTTGATGATACGCATGTCTACCTCATGCCAAGACTTTACATGTGAATTAACTCTCTGTTCGGAAATGAAACTACTTAACTCAGTCTCGCATTCCAATTATCTTAGCCTTTTATCGTCATAAGATAATGAGATAGCTTCAAACCTGTTTTAGTATATAAATATATATATATGTATGTCTGTCTGTATGTATGTCTGTCTGTATGTATGTATGTATGTATGTATGTATGTATGTATGTATGTATGTATGTATGTATGTATGTATGTGTATGTATGTATGTATGTATGTATGTATGTATGTATGTATGTATGTATGTATGTATGTATGTGTATGTATGTATGTATGTATGTATGTATGTGGCGTGTATGTATGTATGTATGTATGTGATGTATGTATGTAATGCAGATATGTATGTATGTATGTATGTATGTATATATATATATACATACATGCACACACACACACACACACACATCACACACACATATATATATATATATATATATATATTTATATAAGTCAGCATATTCATCTGCATACATTCAAATAGGTTTTATCTATCTGCATGTATATATATATAAACTAACCTATCTGCAAATACGTATTCAACCCTTCTGCCAGGTTCAAACTCTTTTGTCACTATTCCATGAAGCTTTCTCGCGAATTTCCTCTGAAGGATTCGTGTGCCGCATGGGATCAGTTGTTCGCGGCCATTGGTTTGAGACCGGCTGAAGTGCCCGCGTCTAAAACAGGTGATTAAATTACACACGACATCCTTGATTGAGCTTGTGACAATTTTTTTAAATAGAAATGTATACTTAACTTTTGAACGTGCGCTTATTTATGCGCATACACATGCACAACCCATACGCATACACACATATATACGTACGCTCACACAAACGCACATCTGCACCCACATCTGCCCAGCCGTGACTGAAGATGGCGATGATTCGAACGATCTTCTGGCAGATGATGATTTCGAACGCCAATCCAAACTGGAGGAGAGCATGGATGTGTTCATACAGCTGTGGGAGGAGTACCTACACCGTGAGTACCTCAGATTGGGTATGTTTACGCGGGATAGTGCCAAGCATTGACGTCTAATAGGATTATGCATGGCCGTACGGTGTCTTGAAGAGTACATGGTGTGGTCTGATGTCGATATGAATATACCGGAAGAATACTTGGTATCGTATGATGTCTTACAAGAATACACGTTACAAATCTAGTACGGGTATAGAGTATTGATGGTGTAATGGTACACCAAAACCTGTGTTCGTCTCGATCCAAATTTAGTTAAGCGTTTACGTATAGGTATTTGCAAACTTATTTATTTTCTCCATTCAGTCGTGGTCTGAGTGCTTACTCTGCGAAAGTCCGGGTCTATATTCATTCATATATTCGTACGTAACCTTCTTGCTGGTATGGATGAATGTTTTACTTTCGAGACTATGGAGTATAGTACTGCAGTTTCAGATGTCCACAAGCTCATGGGGTTGCCACACACAGTCATAGATATCGTGGACGTTATCCACGGTTATATCTATATGGAGTATAGCACTACAGTAAATGATGCTCACAAGTTTATGGTGTTGCGATGGCCTTTTCCTGGACACGCTCAATAGTATTTATCGTAGACGATGCATGTATATATGTGCTTAGGATTATATGTAGTATAATACTACAGTGTTGTATTTCCACAAGTTCATGGTGTTGCGAGGGCTCACTCCTGGGCACACGCAGTATTAGATGCAGTCGATAATGCGTGTATGTATGTGCTTATAGAGACATGTAGTATTTTACCACAGTGTCAGTTGCCCACAAGCTCAAATGGTGTTGCAGTGGCTCCCTCTTGGGCACACACAGTAGTACATATGGTAGACGATGAATGTTTATAGGTGCTTATAAAGACATATATTATTCTACTACAGTGTCAGATGCGCACAAGCTCATATGGCGTTGCAATGGCTTCCTCCTGGGCACACACAGTAGTAAATATCGTAGGCGAACGTGTCAAGGATGCGTCGAACAATCTGCGTTCAAATCCAAACGAAAGTGACAAGGACCTACATGGTCAGTCGATACCACATATCACATCTCGAGATCGCTTTTTTAGCACTCACTACGTCCAATCAGCTACTGGGCTATGTAGTAATTGTTGTCGGGGCTGTATACTATTTAATATATACGCACATATACATACAAGTAGATGGCCATGTACGATTTGAGATGGAGCATTGGCTAAATATTATAGATGCTCACCCCCGGCACGAAAATCTTGTTTGTATTGACCTTCACGATATATATATATATATATATATATATATATATATATATATATATATATATATATATATATATATATATATATATATATATATATATATATATATATATATATATATATATATATATCATACAATAATATCACACACACACACACACACACACACACCATAACACACACACACATACACACACACACACACGCACACACACACATACACACACACGCACAATACACACACACACACACACACACATACACACACACATACGCGCATACACGCAATAACACACACAATCATCATTACACATCATCATCATAATTCAATGTCACGCACACATATCATATCATATATTATATATATATATATATATATATATAATACACATCAATATCATCACACATATATATATATATATATATATATATATGCACACACACACATCATCATTGTCATCATCATGTGTTATATATATATATATATATATGATATGTAATGGTCATGGTCATCAATATTGATCATATATATATATATATATATATATATATATATATATATCGGATATATATATATTACATATATATTATATATATATACATATATATATATACATATATATGTGTAATATCAATATATCATCATCAATACACATGCATTATACATATCATATATATATACATACACATACATATTATTACATACGTACATATATATATATGCATATACATACATGCGTACATATATACATACATACATATATACGTACGTACATGCATACATACGTACATACATACATACATACATACGGC
>LUCW03001112.1:0-2500 GCA_001586965.3 Sphaeroforma sirkka | reverse complement strand
TTGTAGGACTACGAATGACCGAGCTCGCCATCAAAGCGCCGATGGACTCGAAACTGTTGCGGTCGTGGGACTCGCAGATATCCGCAGACCAAAGGCAAACGACAATCAAGCAGAACACAGCCCTACTCAACAGGGTGCTGCTCAGAAACCAAATCAGGGTCACTGTCAAGAAGTATGTCGTGGATACACACTCCTTTTTTTTTTTTTTGTGTGTGTGTGTGTGTGTGTGGAGTTTCTGAAGACATGTCTACTTTTAGAAGTATAGCTGGATATGCTATTAAGTTGACCGACTGGTGTTTATGCGGGAGTTCGAGCATATGTACAAACCGGTTGTTTGTGCTACGAGTATATGTGATTTGCTCGACATTTGGAAGTATGTGTAGATATATCTGCGTTACTTTTTAATACAGCGCTTCAGAATCTAAACGGCCTTAAGAATATGGTGCTGGCGGAGGTTATAGTTCCCTGAAATGCAATCATATGAATGTGTATACTTAAGAGCGTCACGTATCAATACTATTATAATATTATTGTGGTCATAACCTTGTCCGTGCATTCGGCCCACAGGCAGATTGTCTAGTTCATTGTCGCTGTGAGTTGCAGTCTCTGTGTCGCACACAGTACCTAAGCAAAGAAACAGCTCTATAAGCGCATATGGATAACTAACATTCTACTAATATGCACACACGCAGACTGCCACAGGCGTGTCTTACACTTGCCCGGCACTCAGCGAGAATGTATAGACAAGATATGCTCACCGTACCAGGATACATGGTACACTATTCTTATATCTACTTGCACATCCCCTCATCTTATGCTCAGTCGCGCGCAGTTGAAGGATCTGTTCAGGATCGAGCCCATGCTGGAGAACAAGAAGCTTACGCCCGCGCAAGCGGATTCCATTGTGGGGTGGGCCATATCACATCACCTGCGAATGACCGCAGAAGCCGCTAATCCACTGTCCTCCAAGGCCGCAACGCCCGAGGCGATCGAGGATACTCCTGTTGCCGTGACAACGGAGGGGGGTATAAATGGCACAGAGGGTATAGACGCAGACGCGGCTAGTGGCGAGAAGAGTAAAGATAGTACGGATGCGGATAATAAGGTTGTGGAAGTAACTGGTAAGGGACGGGAGACTGAAGGGGCCAGGAAAACGGTCAGTAAGAAGAAGGGTGTCCGGAGTAGCAAGCGCAAGACAGCGGCAAAGAGCGATGATGGCGGTACGACAGACAGCAAGAAGACCAAAGTGAGTAAGAGATGTGCGTGTGAGAGCGTATGTGTGTTTGTAAGGGATCTACATATGAGTGCTTATGTGTGTGTTTGTAGGAGATGTGCATATGTATGCACACACACACACACACCACACGCTACACACACACATATATATATATATATATATATATATATATATATATATATATATGTGTGTGTGTGTGTGTGTGCACGTGTGCATGTGTATAGAAAATTACAGTAGCGTGTTATTTTTCTACTGTGCTTCATACGACAAAATAGTACAGCGAGTAGATACATATAGCATGTTCCAACAGTGTGCGGAGTTCGTTTATAGTTGTATGCGTGTGCATATCTCTGTGTTTAGCTGCCAGCTCAGCTTACACGTGAACAACTTCAGAACCATAAATACACGAGATTGAATGGCTATGTCCATATAAGCATTTCCTCAGGCAAACCATATGCAAGGTTATGGTTGAGTGTATACTTGTATGTGCCTTGAGCTATATGTCGTCTCCAACAACTATAACGAAGCTCTCGTTCTAACACTTGCACACCTGTGTATACACCAGACATACGACTATCTAACTTAATCATTGATCCGCGATCCAGATTACAAAGACTAAGGGCAAGAGCAAGGCCGTGCAGGGCTCGGCAAAATCGGAATCAAAGCAATATGCCGTAGCAGTCATCAGCACCAAGAAGTCGGACACCATCCTGAAGCTTACCCTTCCAGGTATGGACTTACTATTCGTGATGCAAGAAAGTTGAGTCCCTATAATCGGATCGTAGTTGAATTAGATGTTCCGATGAGTTTTTTGTGTCACTACATACCGTCTACATTTCATCTTCAGTACTAATTTATAATGCAATTCGAATATTTTACCTTGATGTCAACAGCTCTGCAACACGCCATCCTGATGTTTGGCGCCTTCAGCGAAGCCAAGAGCGGAGACAACAAATTTGTGGATTCGATCAAACCCGAAAACGAATACGAGGAGAAACTCCTGGCTAGTGTGATCCCCGCCGACAAAATCGGGGTGTCGTTCGATGATATTGGGGCGCTAGAGAAGGTCAAGAAGACCCTTTTCGAGCTGGTTATCTTGCCTCTCAGACGGCCCGAATTGTTCACGCGAGGTAACTTGACTAAACCTATGAAGGGTATCCTCCTTTTTTGCCCCTCCTGGTACTGGAAAGACACTGTTGGCCAAAGCGGTGGCTACGCAATCGGGCGCCAATTTCCTCAATATTACGGTGTCGGGCATAACAT
>LUCW03001111.1:0-25912 GCA_001586965.3 Sphaeroforma sirkka | reverse complement strand
GAGCTTTGTGTTCAACGTCTCATCTATGAATAGACATGCCTTACTTATGATTGTATAAGAAGGAATAAATGTGGCTGTTTAGATCCAGTGTAATCAAGTCATACCGTTTCCTCCTCTTTTTCCATTCCGGTTGCCACTGACGGCAAGGCTCGTGATTGTAGTGCATCATCTTCGATTTCAAGAAGCGCTTCGCCCTTATAGATCGGCAAAGGTTTGGCATTATCAATGGTTCTGGGACGGAATGAACCTCTAGCCTGCATGATGTCTATTTCTGGACTATATTAGCCCGTACGTGTGTATACTATTTGTAGGGTGGTCCTTCCAGATCCGCTTGTCTGGTTGTGTGATCATAAGTTAGAAGGGCACTTTCGTGTCGACAGATCTGGTTGCTATTCATGTATGTTCTGCATTGGCCCACTCGGCCTGTGTGTTGGTTTGCATGTCCTCACCTGAGAGGACTGGGTAGGTCACGGAAGCACATAGCCCTGTGAACGCGTAATTTTGAAACAGTTGTGTCACGCGACACTAAACGCAATAACCGGCAAGTTAAACTCGTACCAAACTGTGCTCAGAGAGCTACGCTTGTACTTCTGAGTCTATCTACAGCTCAGGTTTGACAACTATAACACATCCCGTGATTCTACACCTGATAGATGCTCACGTTGTACGACGAACGCTCATACAAACTGCGGCTCTTTCGACGATATATAGCATCCGCCGGTTGAAGCACGCACAAGCCTTGGTTAGCTTATGTTTTGGGTTAGCATTGAATCTTGGTGAATCGTTGGTTTCTCTTGTTGTTTCGCTGCCGCCTGCCACACTCGTCAGGCTCAGCCAATACTCCATAAAATTGAGATAATAATAAAAAATATTATACTTTTAGCCGCTATATTTTTATTTTAGTTGCAGTCTTCTGTAATTACTACATAGTCAACGGGCGCTGTTTGGACTTTTGGAATTGTGTTTTTTTTCTAAACTAGGTTTTTTACTACCGGCCCTCTCTACTTGTATGTAGTAAATAAATAAATAAATCGACCCAATTTCCAAGTTGAATATTTTTTATAATTTCTTTTTTTTTTAATGCAAAACAACAAAAAAACCAAAAAAAACCATAGCCTTCAAAATAGCACCGAAAAACACTCAAAAAACTTTGTTGGTCTTCCCCTCAGTGTCAGTGTGGTCAAGTGTCCACTGGGCCTGGGGCTCTGGGCCCTCTGGGGGGAGTGGGGACTCTGTGTCCACCTGTCCGGTCAAACCCAAGTGACAGCAATGAGTCATAGATCATTTGATCATTTAGAGATTGCACTAATGATGTGGATATCGTTTGATATTTCAGTTTTTTAAAAGTGCATTTCGGACCAGTTCGAGTACATAAACTACGTGATAGCGGTGCTGACGCGAGCACAATCATGGATAGAATCTTTGGAAAGAAGAAAGCAGCTGCACTTGCGCCTACATTGTCAGATGCGATAGCAGCGACAGATGGGCGTGCGGCGACCATAGAGAAAAAGATCAATTCTCTCGATGCCGAATTGCTAAAGTATAAAAAGCAGATGGCGAGTATGAGGGAAGGTGCCGGTAAAAACCAGGTGAAACAGCGGGCCATGCGAGTGTTGAAACAGAAGAAACTGTAAGTTCAAATACTTTGTGAGTTTTGAGTGTCATATGACGTTCAAGTTCGTTTGTTTGAGTGCATACTTGTTTTCGATTTCTCACCCTCTCACTCGCGGTTGTATATGCACATGCAGTGAACCCTAACCGTGAATAACAGAAACTATAGGACGTAATCGTAATTTGAATGTGCGTGGGTGCAATAGGTATCATAATACGTATTAATATTTCCTCGTCTCAATGCCAGATATGAAGGACAGAGAGACTCACTGCAGACGCAATCATTCAACATGGAACAGCAACAATTCGCAACAGAGAGCATGTAAGAAATTTCAACTCCATATTTGTAGGATCACGATTACGAAATAACGTATTGCGCCTTCTTTACGGTTTACTGCATGTTGGTATCTCGTTTGGGGACAAGTGTGTGTATCATCCTTTGTGCACAGTACGTTTTCGTTTACACGCAGGGTTATCACATAGACGATACTTTGTCATAGACCCTAAAACTATGAGGCGTATTGTTTTATTATATATAGCTACAGTCTACTATTTTATTGTACTGCTCTTCTTTTATTCAGTGACGTGTCGTAACGGATAATGAATACATCCAAACACGACTGCTTACGCTGCAACTCGAATCCACATTGCAGGATCAATGTTTTAAGTCATCTAAACCCTAATTCACTCTCTATATGCACGTATCAGTATACCATATGTAGCATTTACAGGCGTATGTGCATGTCTATATATATATATATGTGTGTGTGTGTGTCTGTGTGTATTTTAGTCTGTCTATCGATATCTATTTTCACGATATATCTATATATATATATATATATATATGTGTGTGTGTGTGTGTGTGTGTGTGTGTGTGAGAGAGTGCGTGTGTGTGTGCGTGTATGTATGTGTGTGTGTTTTTTATGTACATAAATATTTATATGTGTATGTTCATGTGTTCATCAAAAAATGCACATATATATATATATATATATATATATATATTGATATGTGTGTGTGATTGTGCGTGATGCGCGTGTGTGTACGTGTGTATGTATATGTATTTTGGATATATATATAAAATCGATGTAAGTACACACGCACATATATTATATATATATATATATATATATATATATATATGTGTGTGAGTGGTAGAAGTATCCATACATTTATATATATATATATATATGCATATTATATATATATATATATATGTATAACATATATATAATATTATATATATATATAACATATATATATATAATATATATGTCATGTATAATACATAATATCATGATATATGGATATATATTACATGTACATGTACGTACATAGATATATACATAATGTAATATGTTCATGCATATATGTATATTATCCCATATATATATATATATATATATATATACTATATATATATTAATATTATATATATAATATATACATATATATATTATGCTACATATTATGTATATATGATATATGATATATATATATATATAATATATATATATATATATATATATATATATAATATACATGCACGTATGTACGCATGTATGCTGATGAAACTCGTTTATATATGACAGAATAAAATGTCAATATTGCCACTAATCATAATAATAAAAAACGCAAAAAGTAATAGTAGCTACAATAAAAAATTATTATATATATATATATATGCATGCATGCATATATATATATATATATTACATATAGTAATATACATAGTGTCAGTGTGTGTGTGTGTGTGTTGTTTATGTATGTATGTATGTATGTATTTTATATCTTTTACGTATATATGGCGTGTGTGTGTGTGTTTATGTATATATATATAAGATATGTGTATATGTATATATATTTATATATATATATATATATATATGTGTGTGCATGTGTGTGTGTGTGTGTGTGTGTATGTATATATATATATATATATATAGTAGTACTTATGGGTGCGTTTCTGACTTATTGAAATGTTTTCTGGACATGAAAATATAGATATATATATATATTCATAGCACTTATGGTTGCGTTTCTGACCTATTGAAGATGTTTTCTGGACATGAAAATATAGATATATATATGTATATATATACTCAGTAAAGATTTATATGCTTTGTTTTAGCTGCATTTTTATGTTCAATTCTTCATGGTATCCGAATGGTATTTTTATCCTTATTCTTCTCAAGTGGAGCGAGACCTTATTCATCTTGTTCGACCTATAATAGATTTTTGATGTGTTCAAGAGTGGCAAGTGTTGTATTCTTTCTCGTATCTGACATCAGACCTTATATTCACCACCAGGAGGGACACTGTCACGCAAGTTGCGGCGATGAAAGCTGGCGCTGCTTCAATGAAACAGGAATTCAAGAAAATGGATGTCGCAAATATCGAAGTACGCTAATATCAGGCTCTTTTATTTCGTCATCACCGTCACCCGTGTCCAACATGAGTAGCCACTTGTTTAGTACAGATCTTGTGCCCTCTTGTGTCTGCTGTTGTATATTCTGTTCTTGTGCTTAAGGTGCATGCATGCCCGGTATGGCCGTGCATTTTTGCTTGGTCGTATAATGATGTTGACCGAATGTGCTACAAAAATTTACTCGTATGAGTGCGTTGGATATAATTTTTTCTTTTTTTTTACGGGCGGGTGGGTAGGCGACAATTAAAATCCATCACACTTGTGATCTAATCCCTTGTTGAATCACTCACAACCAGGATGTGCAAGATGAACTGGAGGAACTCATGTCCGACGCTGCAGAAGTGCAAGAGGCGATGGGACGATCGTACGGCATCGGTCAGGATGTGGATGAAGCCGACTTGGATGCGGAGGTACTGTAGCGTACAATTCAAATTTTTCTCTCGGAAGTGTTATCCTACGTTTAGCGTAGGTACAACGCATATATATGGTCATGTTATTTAACCCATACTTTAGAATATTTTCTTCTACATGTTTGTGCATTTAGATTTTTTTTTAGCAAAGGTCTTATGACACTGCTGCTAGTTAGGTAATTTGCAACGGAAAATTCTCCAACTTCAATTTACAAAACAAAGCTCGCCAAATTGTGCATATTCTTCAATCCAGTTTTCGTCAGGATATTGAGATGTCCTCGCTTCCGCGCCCGAACCTCATTTCGCGATTCTAAAGAAAACCTACTCTTTACGGTTCATGCGCTCACCAATCTATCCCTATTATTTAATCCATGATCATTATCAGTTGGAAGCCCTGGATGATGATCTGCTTAATGAATTAGATGACCTCGATATTCTAGAGGCAACACCTACCACAGTACCTACGGATACTCTCCCGGCCACGTCGGTGCCTGCGGACACAGCACAACCGGAGGCACAGAAGTTGGATGAGTTTGGGTTGCCTCAAGCGTCGTAGCTATTCTAATTCTATAAATTAAAAGTATAAGTGTGTTTATTCATCGCAAGTCGTAGGTTTTCGTCCGACTTGCATCCATTAGAACAGGATATAAGTAGCACGCTCTCGATTACGGCGAGCAACGTACTAATATTGACACCACGAGGATATGATGTATAGGGACTACGTGTGTGGTGACAATAGCGAAATGCACTTAGTCCTCGCAAGTTATTAAAGTTCGGATTTCAGGAGGCGGTATTCATGCACTAGGAACCAGCGTACTGGTGACAAACGCGAAATGTACCTATTCCTCACAATCTTACATTCTGATTACATGAGACTATATTTGTAAACTAATTTACAAACACCAATTGGAAACTTAACCAGAACCAGACACAAAACGAGAACTCGTCCCTAAACAATGAAACATTATCGTGGTTTTTTTATATTTAATTTGGATATTGTGTTTAAGCCTACGATGCATATCCTCAATGTTCCAATTAGCTATCACGTATAGCTTTATTTCCGTAGAGCTTACATCCTATGCGAAGGCTTGTGTTCGCCATGTACACGCGGGTTTGCTTTGTTTTTAAGTCTATTTGGACGTTCCATGGTATGTCTATTCCGCGAGCAATAAATGTTCCCGCAGAGAATTCAGGCGCTTTGACGTCATTCATGCAATTAACACGCGCGATACAACTGCATGAAAAGTTGTATACATTTGCTAAATCGGTTTCAAACCCCACTAGCTCTCCTCTGGTAATCTTGTCGATGGTGTAATAACGCCGTCCACGGCACTTAAAGGTACCATGAAGCTGACGTTTCCTATAAACCGGCGCTGAAGTCGCAATCCTTCCCTCGGAACCGCAGTTTACACAGCCTTGAAAGGACCCGAGAAACTTTTCACTTCCTTTATATCTCCGCTAGACGCTGCTCTCCATTGGATTTAAGTCAGTAGCATCACCGCTTTCCTCTGAACCTGCACCAGTGGCACCAGCGGTTGCTACTGCATTGGATGTATCCAAAGAGTCGCTCATCTCGTCCAAGTCGTCGCTGGATGCAGCTGTGCTTTCCTCCGCCATTGTTGCTGAAAAGTCTTCAGAAACCGGCGATACCTCCTGCTAGAATCAAATGCGCGCATGAGCGCATGTTTGGATCTGTATACGAAACATTGACATTTTAAATATTCTTGTAATGTTTCAAAACAGATGTAATGTTTCAAAATTCTTGATCACGAATTTACCTATTTTATGAGTCACAATTCCGGCATTTAATTGAGAACTGGTAAGAGCGTGTAATAACACAGCTGCGTGATAAGACAACTCAAGCCGCAAACATACTCACGACACCACATATACATTCACATGAACACAAAGCGTGTGGCGAGATTCACAATCTAAGACGAAGTGTGGACTAAAAACATACACTCTGCGCAGGTACGGGGGAAGGCACCGCGTTGGTAGTTAGGTCACCAGCTGCCATACGTGTGTACAAGCTGTTCACTCCCTCATTAAACATCCCATAGGCGGTGGATGACAGGAGCGGATGCCACTCTTCGAGGTGCACGTTGGTTGGTTTCTGATAGAATTCCTGAAATAGATTTTCCCCCAAAAAAAACCCCCCTAATGTTTAATATTTGAATCGTAAAGAATATATCTTATGCGCTCTCCGAATGTGGCACTGGGGCAAATTGAGAGGAAAAAAGCACTGCCTACTGCGGATGCCTAATGAATCAACTTTCACTTGAATTGCACGTAAACTACTACAAATCAGATACTCCAAATTCTCTATGGTGGTGCTTAAAACCGGCTGTCAATACTTACTGTTGGCAAAGCAGCCTCTCCAGCTCCATTAAGGTAGCTCTCGCGGTAATTGAATCGTGTCAACAGCCCATTATTATAAGGAATGGGAACACCTTGCAAGATCTTTTTGTACTGTTCTGCAAGCACCTCCTTATCTGGGCCAATTCCGGTGTATAAAGGACCTGTGCCGTCGAAGTCCGAGGTTTCAGTTAGGGGTGTAGTGGAATACGTTCAACAGTAACGCTAAGAAACTTCGTAGACAATAACTTCGTAGACAATAACTTCGTAGACACCGACAATTGCAGTTCTTAGTCCAAGCAAGAAGCTATGAGCATCAGTCCGAACCAACACTTATAATGCATGAAGCTACACAAGAATACACAAAATGGTCATTTATGAATAGATTTGGGCCATGAACTTATCAATTATACATACCGAGTATGGCGCCATTAACAAATAGATCAAACAAGAAGTCCTCGTCTGAAAGAACATTCCCTCCTTCAAAGGCATTCATGGACAGAGGCTCATCTACGAACCCTCCAAATCCTACTATCGTCGACTACATAATATGTTAAAAAAATAAAAAACATGACACAGACGTGATATATACGAAATGCGGAGTGATTTTAATCAGGCAATGAAAAGGGTGACTTGGGCACAGTGCTCACATTCTGGTTTCTTAATAAAAAAGAATACGTACTAATATTATTATAGAGCTTCTCGTCACAGATACAACTAAAAAACAGACTGCGATCAAATGCAACCTATATATATGATGCTTACATTGAATGGTTGCAGATCCGGATATGCGCCATTTCCGATGGCCTGCATTGCGTTGATGAATTGACCTGCAAGAATAAGAGTCCAGTATCACAATGAGGAAGAAACATCAGACTCGGATTGTATGACAACAATACAACAATGAAATTGGGTATCACACGAGCCATTGCGACTCATCGAAAAATTGGACAAATTAGCCGAGCGAATGCATAAAGATACACTACACACCGCATGCAGAACCACAAGTGCCGTCCGTGATCAGAAGAATGTCACTGAAACTTCTGATCGATGATTGGGGTGCGAGCACGAGCAAGTCGTACAAACACTCGACGACTTTCTGTTGAAGAAAACACACACGGCGCAAGGCAGATGAGTGATTGTACAGAGTTTGCTACGATGACGCACTGACATATTGAAACGGCGGATATGCAAACAAGAGCCGTGATAGATAAATATATAAAAGGCCGAGAAAGTTACAAACCTAAAGCATACGAAGAAGCCCAGAGTATACTGGAAACCAATTGATGCGATATTTGACGTAACATTTGCTTCAACTAAAATTATGACGTGGATCTCTTTTCACCAACCCAAATGGGAAAACAAATGAGCGTAAAGTGTACCTCAACATACCATGGAATAATTGCTTTCGATGCCTCCTCTGGTAAAGTTGTTCGATTCAGTGAACCAGAATTCAGTGGGATTCATTGCCTGCATAGTGTTTTCGCAATTTTGTGTGTATGAATATGTACCTGTGCACAAACTTACAATTATGGTATATATTCGGTAGATATTCGTTTGTAACATCCTCAGCACTATTTCGATATATGGATGTATATATATATATATGTGTGTGTGTGTGTGTGTGTGTGTGTGTGTGTTTGTGTCTGTGTGTGTGTATATATATCTATATATCTATAAATGTATACACACACACATATATTTATATATATATATATATATATGTGTGTGTGTGTGTGTGTGTGTGTGTGTGTGTGTGTGTGTGTGTGTGTGTGTGTGTGTTGTGCGTATATCCGTATATATATATATGATATATATATATGCACACACACACATGTATAAGCTATATATATATATATATATATAATATATATATTTACATATATATATGTATTGATGATTGTTGCGTGTGTGTGATGATGTGAATATATATATATATATGTTATATATAGAATTGATTCTTTATACACATATATATATATGTGTGCGCGCGCGTTTTTAACGATATACACATTATACGTTGTGTATTGTGTTTTGATTATATTGTTGTATATATATATATATATATATATATATATATATATATATATATATATGATGATGATGATGATGATGATTATATTGTTGATTGTTGTGATGTGATGTTGTTGTTGATGTATATGTATTATTATATGCACATGTTATGTTATTATATATAATATATGTATGCTAATATGTATACTATGTAATAATAATATATATAATATATATAATATATAATATAACATATATATATAATATGGCAACATTGATATATGTTTATATATGATGTATGCTGTAAACATGTATGTAATATGTATATATGTGTATGTATATAATAATAATAATAATAATATGCATATATGTATATATTATATAATATATGTATATGATGATATATTATTGTATGGCCATGCAATGCATATATATATTATTAATATATGTGTTTGTTGTATGTTTGCATGCATATGTATATTATGTATGCATATACATATAATAATATATATAATAATAATAATAATATGGATAATATATGGATGGATATGGTGTTAGATGTGTAGATAATGTGCGTGTAATACGTGTATGTATATTACGTAATTATGCATGTATGTAATGCAATGTGCATGCAATCATTACGTGCACACAATTATGTACGTGACAAACATGGTAATAACAAAATATAATATGTAATGTTGCATGCATGTTATTATTATTTATGCATGTATATATGTATATATATATATATATATGTATAGCAATAATATATAATATGTAATAATAATTATATATATAATAATAATAATATATATATAATATAATAATATGTGTATGCTGATATGTAATATTATTGATGATGATGATGATTGTGACGTTGTTGATGATGCCATTGATTGCCATATATAACCATGTATGTAATGTGTATGCATATGTATGCGTATGCATACAATATGCATATATACATGGTATGTATATATACATGGTTATAACCAATAATAATAATATTATGTAATAATAATAATAGATATATTAATAAATGTGCATGTAATATGTATGTAAATATGCATCAATGTACGTGTAATATGCAATACCATGCCATGCATGCATTAACGTACGCATAATACCGTATGTAATATCGCCAGCAATGTAAATATGTGTAATAATAATAATGTTGACAATACATGTATGTAATATTATGTTTGTGTGCTGCATGTATGTATATTAATATATATATGTATAATATGTATGTATATGTATATATTATGCGTGTTTGTTGCATGATGTGCATTATGTGTAATGTGCATGTATTATGACGTATGCACAATGTATGTCAATATGTATTTTGATACATTTACATATATATATATATGCATATATATATACATTATATATATATACACATATTATATATATATGTTTATATAATATGTTAACATGCACAACACATACATATGTATATATTTTTGTATATGCATATATATATACATATATGTGATGTATATATATATTTATATATATATATATATATATATATATAATATATATATATATATATATATATATATATATATATATATATATACATACATAAAATATATATATAATATATATATATATATATATATATATAATGTTGTGTCACAAGTACTTCTAGCATAAATGAGACGGATTGATTAAAGCATACCCGAGTGAATTATCAAGATGCGTAAATGTGCCATGCAGTCATATATACACACAGGAGAGCCATGCTTACTATGAGGCAAGTCTGTGTGAGCGAGTTAAGTTTACAGCGTACCTCTTGCTTTGTGCCGTTCTCGTGATAAGGATTCAAGTTAAACGGGCTCATGTTGATGGGCGATATGCCACTCCATAAGGGTGGAGGAATCGCAATCACAGAGGTGACCACGGACCTGCCAGATGATAAAATCGAAATGAGTTTTCCAGATGCACAGTCTGAACAACCAGAAATAAAGCGGGAAATAAGTCGCTTAATATCTCAAATTTTGATTGTATACAAGTCCCAAGTATATCCACTAAATGAAGTAGACTTCATATTAATGACTGATGATGTGTGTAACGTTATAGTTCATTGAATATAAAATGCCCACAGGTACGAATGCTCACAATTACGGCTTGGTATCACACACCTGAATGTATTAACATATACAGCTCTGTCTCTAGGGCTTAAATCTCTCAGTAATTCCGGTTCCTTGAGCACTCTCTTGTAGAATATGTTGTTGATGATACTGGAGGTGGCGGCGTTCGTGATTAGAAATTGTACTTTCTCCAGTTCATCGGGTGCTACGTGCTCCAAGAACTCCACGGTAACCTCCATATCACTTATAAACTCCTCGAGCTGTTGCATATCAATGATGCATGACGGAGCAGGGCAATCAAATATAAGTGCCTTGACTTCAGATGCTATGTGCCGAATTAATATATATTGCTGTCTTGAGTCGCGAGCGATAATATATGTCGAACCATATGTAACTAAATAGATAGCTGTATCCAACCTCAGCACCTACCTCTTCATCGTCGACTCTCAGCATCTCCGGTGGCGGGAATTGTGTCATATTGACCCAAGACGTCACAACCGCTGTATTCGATATATGCACAGATCGCCAAAAACAAAATATACATTAGTGAGCGCAAAGGCAATACCTCAGAGAACCCCGGGTTCCTACCGCATAGAAAATCTCGGAAGCTGATATGTGACAGTTCTCTGCGATTGCCCACCTACCGGATGAAGAAATACCAATGTGCGTGCGTGCGTGCGTGCGTGCTTCCGTACGTTCCTTCGTGCGTGGGACAAACACTCGCGTCTCATTTGCAGGATGCTGTCGATTGAATATGAAATATAACTTACGTCCTTCTCGGATATCAATGACTGGGCATTGGCGAATATCCTTCGTACCTCCCGAAAGGATATCGACCATGACGTTAGGTAAGATTGTCAAACCACCTCCGTTTCCTACCAAAAAAAAAGCGTCCCAGAATTAGCTTTTAATCTAATAGAATTGTCCTATCTATAGATTCATCGAAGCTTTGGTGGAGATGCTTCGTCTCAAAATGAGTGACAATTAATTACCGCTGATATCAATGACCAAACGCTCATTCCCATTTCGGATGGTGGCGAAAGTGTCAATCAAGATATCCAGGAGATCCAACGTGTCGACTATGAATTGCTCCGGATCGTTACCTGCAACAAAATAAGAACACTCCTCATTAGACTACGAATGACCCGACCCAGTTAAGTCGAGAATTGAAGCAGGAACAGATCATAGTGTCGCTGAACGACAACGAGGACGCGGTGACAAGTGGCGAACAAAGTATCTCAAATCAGGAAATAAATATTCAAATCAGACACCGCTTACCTGAGAAGAAAGACGGATACCGCATCACAGGAACCCCGCTGTAGTTGTAGATTGCACCAGCATCGTTGAGGAAAATGAGATGCTGAGAGGGTGTGTTAGGCTCGGGCTCGGGGATGTCTGGTTTGGGCAGAGTGAAAAATGGAAGTAGAGGTTTGAGAGTGAAAGGTCTTCTTCCACTGTCTGTATCGCTCTCGCTTACCCCGTCGGTACTGCTTTCGCCTTCGGTTTCGACTGCCACATCCGTCTCACTGGCGGCTTCGCTTAAATCTTCGCTGCCGTCAGTCTCAGCATCTTCCCCTCCCTCCGTTTCTGAAGGCGCTGGCTCGCTTCCACTATCACTCTCCATTTCGCTGGGATCGACAGATTCGTCATCGGGTCGATTAAGTGGGCTTTGCCTGCGGTTTCGCCACAACTTCTTTTGGATCTCCTGAATATCGAGATCTGTTGGTTTACGCGCAATAAATAAAGATGTAATCTTGATGAGCATTACGCTTGAGAGAACCAACAACTTTGAATCACTTTAAACCTTGATCACAATGGATCACTTCCAGCACATCAAGATACTGAAAGTACTGACAGTTGATGGCAAAATATAGTTCTGCACATGCACAATAGTATGAATTGCACTCCATAGCACTACTAATTCGCTGAATAAAACCATTGAACGATTGAGACTCGAATTGACCAATAACCGACATGATTCATATCGGTGTGTACCCATGTATTGCAGCAAGCACTGAATTGAATACTTACCATGAATCGTTGGGTTGGATCTTCGTCGCTTCGCTTTCTGCTCAGCATATGCTGCCATCATGTCACGTGCGCGTCTGCGTCTCGTGTTGGCTTCCTCAGAGTTATCGTTGAAAGGAAGTGGGTTCGTCTCCAACGGATTGGGATTCAGTGGTGACCCGGGCGCATTGTCGGGAATGGTTATATTGAGTCGCCCATCGCTAGGCTCGGTGGTATTCAGTGGTTCACCCTCATAGTAAGCCACGACAGCTTTATTAAAATCAGCTGCATAAGCACGGGTATACCATTAAGTGTGTAAGCATATGCGTACCATGGTTAAGCAGATGAGCGCGATTCGTGCATGGGCACCCAAGCATATGCGTAACTACTCGCTGTAGCCTGAACTACAAATGCGAGTCCAGATCCAAAAGGTCCCACACCTATAACCCGGTGCATCACATATTCAAAATGACCCGACATACTTCGGGGAGATGTTCCGGTCAGAAGAATGTCGTCGACACCTCTCGTCTTCGTTAATGCCAAAGTGAGCGGCTTGACAACCGCTGTCGCACCGCTGGCAAATTCCACATTCAGAGTTGTATCGTTGTAGTTCTGGCGGAAGCCGGGAGTGAACAAAGTATTCCTACCCAGCCCAGACACAAGCAGCGAATTGAACCGACCACCTATAGACGGACACCGTTTTTGTTGTGCACAAGATAAGTAAACCGTTCTTAGTCAGCAGCTATAACCGGTCGCATTGGGCTGTGGTATGTATCTGCGTGGTGCGATTTAGCGTCTTACAGGAATGTTAAGGTACTGCTGCGTATGCCTTGTGGCAATTTTGAATTGCAACTATAAACCCTTTGAGTTGAAACGCAGCATCATTCTTTAAACATCCAATTGTCGCATTATTCATCGCTAGAGACACACCCATTTGACCTACTCACCGACATAGTAAACACTGCCTCTGCAGAAATGTGTACCAAAACTTGCAATTCCCAATACAAGACACGAAACCTGGCAAGCTATGACAAATTAGTTCCTCCGAAATAGACATGTTAAGAAGAATCTCCGCGATATTACCAAAACTCATACAACTCATGTGGACTCGATTTTACAGCTGTGCTTCGGTGCGCGCATTCACGAACAGGTACACGAATTTGTCAAGGTAATAACGAGTACAAAAAACCATGTACTTACGAATGATTTCCGTCTGCTCGTATTATGAAGGTATCCTTCCTATGATCATACATATCAAATCGTCAGATCGTATCCATACGCGATGAGGATCGACAATACATACCTGAATTTTTATAGTTGCCATTTTGTGCAGCATATTTGCTGAAGAAATCTTTCGCAGTGACTCCATTTACAGTTGCGATTGTCTGCGTATGTGCGATTTATCAACTTGATGAATACAGTATTGAAGCAACTTAGGTATACTATCGCCAAACTTGGTACGCCAACGTAGAAAGTGATACTTAAATATAGAGAATCAAAATTTGCGCAGAAAAAGCGAATCTGAGGAACACATAATACATCTTACTACTCATTGTACCTCTCCTAGTAAGGTCTCTGGCACAACTTCATATCCAGGCCAGCCGCACTCCCGGGATTTGTTATTGTAGAGTTCTGAATCGGCGTCCTCGACGAAATATATCTCCTGCTCTCCGGTTTCATTGCCCATTCTTGACATAAGCATGTACGGGTAAAATGTATGGAATGGGAAAACATTCTCGAGAGCTTCCATTTGAGTGTGGGCATCCTGGAATTTCTTCATCATTTGAGTGATCTGCGATTATCAAAACATAACTGATACTAAGCGGTGTATATTCGAATATCAAGACAACATTCTTCGTATTTCCAAATTTGTTACACAATCCTACAAAGAACTTCAAATGCAACCCCTTCATGCACCACTTTGCTTTCTCTGATGAAAAGCAAGTCGAATTTAAAAAAAAACCACGAAAAAAACTACAGCATGAAAGAGATAGCACATCGATATCTTCATTACCGTGCGAGGCAATAGCACAAATTCTCTTACCTGTGCTGTATAGTCATATAGATTTGTGTTAATTGTGTCATTGAGGATTTCGGACAGCGTTTGTCTCCAAGGCACCGAATAGTTGTACTGAGACCAGCTGAATGGAGCTTCTTGGTACAAGTCGTTGAGCGCAGCCCCAGGGGTGTCTGTGGTGTTCTCTTGTAGATCTGCAAAACTATATGGTATCGAGGACCATGCATACAGATCAATGAGATCACCTGCATTTGACTATACATAATAAATACAATACAATACGGAAAAATTCTGCACGTGCCCCGAATTTACGTTAAATAACCCAATCAACTAAGCTGTCACTGACATATAGCGTAACTATACAATTGTTGCTCTGTCTAAACATTCTCGCAAGTAGTCAGGTGGGTGTGCAGCATAGTACCCGCAATGAACCTTTTCTGAATTGTTTTACTTCGCTCAATTCTCTCAACTTACCTATAAACCCCGTCCAATAGTCGGTGCAGGTAACCAATGTTATTGTCTTTCTGTTTCTGCATATCCGTGGCGGTCAAATTAAGCGCATCCAGACACTGCATGGTTCGTTCGATGGGCATAGTCACCCTGGCTTCAAAGACACAGGGATCTGGGTCGGCAGGGAAGGGACCGCAGTTCAATTCCTCCTGCGCAAGCGTGCCAGCTGCTGCGACTAACGCACTGAAGCATAGTAGCGTATTGGAGTGCTTCATGATGGGCAATAATCGGGCTTGTATCTCCTGATATGAGATGATTGAAATCCTCTACGACAATTTAGTGAAACTTTATGAAGCATATATCATCATTATATATTGTAGTAACCAACAGAACAATATGTATAAAATTTTATCTTTTATTTTTTATATTCACATGTATTTTATATACATAAATAATTTAGATTGCTCCGAGTCAATTATCTTTATGCTCTATAGGTAGTCACTCTCAAGGGTCTCTCTAGAGTAGTATCTAGTATGTTATAGTAGAGCGTCAGCCGTCACAGGTCAATAAAGAGTACAATCGAAAGCATAAAAAGTTCCATGCATACATCTATAATTACCATATAAAGTATGTCTGTTTGCAGTTTTGAGTTTAGCTTTAGCACTGGCGGCCAGTGGCGGGTCCGTGGGGGACATGGGTGGTGATTGGTGAACTGGTGATGGCCTCAGGCCTGAGGCCTGATATGTAGGGCCGGGGGCCGGAGGCCGGGGAAGGGAGCGGGGGGTGGGGCAGGGAACGTTCTTTGTATGTTTTTGTTTTGTTTTGTTTTTTGTTTTTGTTTTAAAAAAACAATTCATATTTACTTTGTTTATATATTTCTTTTATTTTTAGGGTTTTAGGGTTCTGAAAATAAAACAAAAATGGAGATTTGTTAAGACTGCGACCACTATGATTGCGACTCTCGACTGCGACCACCATGCCTGCGACTCTCGACTGCGACTACTATGCCTGCGACTCTCGACTGCGACCAGTAAGTCTCCCTCTCTCACAAATGTTTTTATTGCCATACCTGTGGAGAGAGCTAAAGAGTAACTGAGTGACAGAGTAGTAATAGTATTATCATAAATACCTACCGTGCAACCGACACCCTTTCAAATTAAAGAAAGGGAGAAATATATAAATGGGATATGCCGTTGAGAAATATTTGTCAGGTCGATGTGCCACTAATGAACCGGCATGGTGTGGCACATAGGCTTTGTGTAACTATGTATATAATATTCATTGTCTGTCGGAAGAATGCATCAACAAAAAATGGCAGTTCATAATCATGGCTTTATACTCATAGGGATAATAATATTTATTTCAAAAATGACCAAGTATGTATGTTACAATGTATGAACATATGGTATGGCTCTCATAGTCGCTGTAGTGGTTCAGGAAAGATTGATGGAAAGAAGTGGTCAGTAAATTCCCGTTTGAAGCTTGGGCCAAGTTAGTCGACAATGGAAGATATGCGCTGAGTCAATTCGGGCCGGTGTTGACAAAATACTATTACTATCGAATATTCTATATATTCGCTTGCTGACCTACTAAATAGAGTACCCACCTCCATGGTACGGATCGGGTCTGTGCCGTGTAGTGCCGCGGAATGGGCTAGTGCAGAGTATGAAATACCGAGAAGGACCAGGTTATCCGTCATAATCCGGTTGAGGAGCGAGGATGGAGGTAAGCCAATGCCGCACCAGACCACGGACAAATTCGGTAAATGTTGGCTGGTCTGGATCGGAAGTATTATAGGCGGAACCAACAAGGTTTGAACCGAAATTTGGAAGTAGTACTACAAAATCGTGATTAGCCGGGGTATGGGGAACATCTGTTGATGTGTCAGGGACGGGTGAGGGTACGGTGGTTCTTCAACATGAAGCAGCGATTGAAGCTGTCGTGTCGGGCTGTCTCGGTTTGAGGTTGGCGGTTTCCCGTATCCAGTTGGTAGTAGTATTAGCGCTGGGCCATTGCCACGATCTCTTTGTTGGACCAACGTTTTGTTGAGTTCTTCCTGATGTCGTTACAGCGTTGGCGGAGGACTACATGATAGGGTGTACGCCCGCACGCGGTTTTGTGTACAGTTTCAGGTGAGCATAGATACTGTACGGGAAGCGCAGTGATGGTTTGTCGTGGGCCCAGGCGGGTTGCGTCAGAGGGGTAAGTGGATTTGTCCTGGCCATTGAGTCAAGTTGTATTCCCAGGCAACCTCCAAGGGAGTCCGCGAATGGTCGCGCGGGGAGCAGGCCGCTAAAGTGAAGTAATTTGAGCCTTGTAGGATGCCATTCGTTCTATGGAATAGAGACAAGAGTGTGCCGCGGTATGTCACTCGGGTAGAGACCCTCCCAAACAGCGCGCGGATGCAGTTGATTCAGTTTTCGAGCATTCCAGCGTGGTGCAGAAGTACCCATACGTGTGGGAGAGCGACCTTGTCGTATGCCTTGCTTATGTCCAGACAGACGTCGTTCCACCCCTCTTCTGACTGTGTCTCACATTCCATGGCGGCATGTGCTTGGGTATGACAGGAGTATCGTGATTTGAAGCCAGCTTGGGTAGCATGGGTAGCAGAGCCGGGATGGCTCGTAATCAGATTAAGAAAGCACTTTTCAAAGATGCGTCTGACTATTTGCGTAAGCGCGATGGAGCGAAAGTTGACGGGGGAGGTAATATCTGCATCGGCCTTCTTTGGGTGCGCTGTCAGGAGGCTGCAGTTCAGGGCTGCAGGAGGTGCCCGCCTTCAGTAGCTCAGTGAATGCTTTGGCAAGGAGTCTAATTAGTGGGCTATTGGCGTCGGGGCGTCCAAATGTCCGGCGTTAGGTAGAGCGCTCTACTGCGGCCTTCAGGAGAAGGATGTGGATCCCGTCGGGGGCAGGTCCCTTATTGGGATAGCGTAGTATTGCCTCCATTATATCGTCGGAGCGTATGGCGGAAGTGACATCAGGAGAGGGTTCGGTATCCGGTGGAACCACGTATGGGTTTGTAGAGTTGAATAGGATTAATACTGTTCATTTCAAAAAATGACAAGTATGTAAATTACAATGTATGAACATATGGTATGGCTCTCATAGTTGCTGTAGTGGTTCAGGAAAGATTAGCGTTTGCCGAGATTTGCGTGTTAGGTGAGAAGAGGTTTGCATTATGCTTTGCTTGGTAAGCCTTCAGGAGACGATCCGTGGTAGATTGAAGGATGTCTGCGTTAGTGGAGATAACAAATGGGATCAGTAGGGCATCCATGCTACGGTCAAGAAATTTTGGCGCTCGTTCATGTGTGAAGCGGGCCCCTGTAAACTTCGATGGAAATTACTAGGTTTCAAACTATATTAAACTAAAATACAATTTAGTCAGTTAGTTTAGCAGTGGTAGCTTGTGTAAGAATGATCGGACTGCCTCTTGTTAAGAGCCTAAATATCCTCGATCACACAGGGCGTACCTCTAGCTGTTCTTTATTGAATAATTTTCACTAGAAGTACTAAATGTTCATGACCACTTGCCTAATTTGTAAATAGACATAATAACGTAAGTCACGTTAATACATTAGCTGATATAAATAAAGTTCCATCTGAAGAAAAGTTAAAAAAAGAAAAAAAGACTTATTGGATTTTGGAGATTGGCGGGAGGACCAAAATCAATAAGTAGTAGTTCGGAGATTATAAAATTTAGTTTATAATATCCTACATCTACTAATGTCTCAAATAGGTCCAAGTAGATGAGTCATACCAAATACTCAGGCTATTGGAGCCATCAAAGTGAATTTAGAACACTTTGGAAATATTGGAAAAAGAGCTTGTACTAATTATTTAAAATACAAATAAAAAACCAATGTATTATCTCAATTGATCTTGATATTTTTTTAGACTGACCGGAGGCCGTATTTCTACATAGCCCCCCAGTAGCTTTTAGAACTACGAACGTACGTTAAGATACGATCTAGTTGGTAAAGCGAAAACCAAAGTAAAAACGGTTTCGGTCATGACTTATCGAGTAAGTATGTGCCTATATGTACGAGTTCAAGACTCATGTTGTACTCTATGTCGTTTAGTATTTGGTCCAGTAACCATTTCCGATGTAGGCGCCTTACGTTTATTATTTGGTAAGGTAATAGCCAAAGGCTGTTCTTCATTAGTAAGTAAGTTTGAACAATTTTCTGCACTGTTGGTAAGCAGATCAGAAAGTTTAGTCACGTAGGAAGTAGGTGGCAAATAGGGAATTTCAGATCCGTCAGGGTTTGTAGTCACCTGAGGAAACCCTTTTCGTTTATCTCGTGTGTTCTTATGTAAACGCTTATTCCATTTCTTATTAAAGATACGAAGAAAGTCGCGAGATTCACGAAATGCATCGGAGGTTAGCCAAGCTACTGTCCCATCCATGAAACGGGTCTTGTAGTAAGTGTAACCGTCTTCGGATGTTTTGTCAATTATATCTTTGACTTGTGACTCCATAACTGGTACATCAGAATCAAATGAGCGAGCGAATGAGAGTTCGGAGGTAGGGATACGGTGAGTGCCTAGATTGGTTGCGCTAGTACCATCAATGTTATTCACTTCGTAAGTATCACTCTTCTCATCATGGTAGGAAATAACAAAAGGTCCTATCGTCTTAGAAGAGAGTTCGGTAACGTTGGCGTTTCGATTTATAATGTTAACGTAATCGCCGACTTTGAACTGAACAATGTTCTTAGTGTTATTCCATCGGTCATACGCTTTAAGTAGGACGCGATTCTTGTGCTCGAGTAAACAGGGGTAAACAACGTTCTGCATATGCTCGATCTTTTGAAGCCACGGGGTAGCGTGTTTTTCGGGCGCAGTTTTATCAAACGTTGCTTGTAATTCACTATAGCGGCCAAAGAAATAGTGAAACGGGAGTGTTCCAGTTTGAGGATTCATGCAGTTATTCATTTGAGTCTGAACCCATTTCAAATGATAAGGCCACATATCCTCAACGTCGTCTAGTGCGGTACGCAAGAGTTTCTTAAGTTCTCTATGACGTGTCTCATTTGCACCCTGCGTTTGAGGTTTGTAAGGAACACCACGCCTATGGGTCATGCCTGATACGAGTATAAGTGCCTCCATTACGTCGGTACAAAACTCACTACCGTTATCAGAACATAGTACTCGGGGAAACCGAAGTCATTAAAGACGTGATAGCATAATTCTGCCACTGTTTGTGGACGTTTGTTCGGTATTGCATAAAGCAAGTTATAGCCCGAAGCCACACATAAGAAATGACAGATATATACATCGCCAGTATGCTTGGATCGCGGGAGTTTAACCAAATCGACTATGACTCGGCGCATCGGTTGGTCTTCTGTCACACTTTTTAGGGGTGCCCAACCGTATCGCTTGATCTGGTTCTTTTTTCACAATCAGTACAGCGTCGGTATACTTCACGTATGGTTTCTTTCAGCGCCGGGTGATCAAGCCCTGCACGAATAGCCATTTTATAAGTATGCTCATATGCTCGATGCGTTAAATTATGTATAATTTTAACTCTACTTTCGAGCTCCTCTAAGTCAGTCAGATTCTGCGTAACGCTGGCTGGATGAACCATAGTCCTGTTGGAAAGGGCAACCTCAGTATCAGGAGGGGTAGAGTCCTGAGATACATAATTGACAACATTGGATTGTTGAAGTATCTTCTTCAGTTGTTTCGCCACTCCTGGCTGTTCTTTTAAGCAGCGCTTTAAGTAGTTGAGTGCGAGCTTCAGGTTCTCTTAGAGTTTCGAGTCTTTGATCCATGGCCTTAGCTAGTTCCATGTTTTTTACGATCTAATGCCGTTTCAATCGGCATTACCTCGACTGCAATCTTGTTGGGTGCATGTGTTGTACGAGTCTTGAGCTTTTGTTCAAACTCTTTAGACTCCTCTAGTTTAGCTAAGAATTCGGTTGAGGGTTTCCACTTAGTGGTACCTGCAGGACCGATGCGACAAACAATGGTGTGTTTCCAAGGCGTCTTCTTAATAGAATAGGATCCCTGATACAAGAACGTGTCGGTTTCACGGTCGACATAAATAGGTTCGTCTTGAATCATATTAATTAAATCACGTATCCATGGGTCGGAGTTACGTAAGGGACAACACAGCGTAATGGTAGATTTAGTAATATTAACATAATTTAACAACTGTGCGATAAGTTGACAAGGTGGGTTAGCCCACGCATTATGCTTTGATAAGTCAAGCTGAAATGCATCACCTTTAGGATGAGTCAACGACCTATATTCAGAAACCTGTTTGTTATGTTCTGCGGCGAACATATCAACAGTAAATGGACCCCATCGTGATTGAGCGAGGTTAAACCATTTCTTATTTAGCATCCAATCGGTTGCTAATAACTCTTTGACTGTTTTCTGGTAGTCGGGCACAAGTCGAGAGAGCATGTCAGGAAGATGGTTATGTATTCCTGGAATGTGTGTTATATTAAAGGCGAACTTGGCAATAATGTCATGCCAGCGGCTCACCAACTGTGAATCAGGGTTCATATCTTTTAAGTATGTTAAAGACTTTTGATCACAGGCGACAGTAAAGTAACTTCCATAAAGGTAGTCTTTAAACTGTCTTAGCGCAGTAACTATAGCAAGGAGCTCTTGTTTAACGGTAGGGTAATTCCGTTGACTCTTATTATAACTCTTGCTAAAGAATTGTATGTAGCGCGGTTTACCATTTATCGTTTGGTAAAGCACTCCACCTACCGCTCGATCTGAAGCGTCGGTTGCTACTTGGAACGGGACACCATCCACAGGGTACTGCATGATGGGTGCGTCCATTACTTTACTTTTGACTAGTTTAAATGCATCATCACATTCTTTAGTCCAAAGCTTTCCCAAAGGTCCTTTGTGCAGCCGTAGGTGACTGAAAGGCTTTAAGTAATGAGAAAGATGCGGTACCGAATCCGAGAAGAAGTTAACAAACCCACACACAGAGTTCACATCTCTTCCAGTAATTGGTGTTGATAAATCCAACAGAAACTGTTTCTTGCCAGGATCAATTTCTACCCCTGCTGCAGATACTTTGTAGCCAAGTAAGTGTATAGTATCTTTAGCAAAAGAACACTTGTCTTCGTTAATCTTAAGTTTAGCATGATTAAGTCGCTTTAAGACTTCTTTAACGAGTTTAGCATGTTCACGTGCTGTCTTTGTAAAGATAACTATATCATCTAAATAGACTGATACGTTATACGACAGGTCCGCAAATAGTTCCATCATAACTTGTTGGAAGAAAGAAGGTAACATGTGTAAGCCTTCAGGTGCACCTTTAAACTGGTACTTCTTACCTTGCCAAGTAAAGGAAAAGTATTTCCTATGAGGCTCATATATCTGTAGTTGATGGAATGCAGCTTTTAAGTCTATCTTGGAAAAGATAGTCGCACCTCCATTTTGCGTAGTATCTCGCTTATCTTAGGTAAGGGAAAACTATGTTGCGGAATGAGTTTGTTGATTGGCGACAGGTCTAGTACTACTCTTGTTTTACTAAACGTTCCATCAGATTTATATTGATCGACCGCTAAGAGAGCTAAGTTAACTGGGGTTGCATCATAATTGATTTCAATTAGACCCTGTTTTAACCAATCTTCGATTTGGGTTTTGACAACGTCTTTGTGTCTCCAACTCACGTAGTTATGTGAAGGACACTTTAACTTAGAGAAGTCGACGTTTGTCAAGTCAAGTCTAACGTACCCATTAGAGAACTTAAACATACACCAGTCAGTTATTGCAATCTTCCTGTTTTGTATAATTAAGTCCATAATTATATCGGTGAAGTGCGGAATCATATCCTTTGCTTCACCTTCCGGAGGTTTAGGTATCTTTAACATATTATCATCTGACTGATCTTTATTCGGCCCAGCCCATTAGGCAGACCAGTGAGTGTTATACCTAAACTGAGAAGATCAGTCATACCTATAATTAAATCGTATTTCTGAGACATGTCAGTAACGATTAGGTGAGTCTTCACTTCTCTTCTATCTGACAGCATTATGTGTGCATAGTCAATGGCTTGTTCGCAAGTAGTAACTTTGCCATTTCCCAAGATTAAATCAGTTGTTTCGTTATGGACAGCCATATCTGTAGCGTAGGCTACTCGGCATGAGATAGCAGAGACTTCAGCCCCTGATCAAATAGTGCCATAACTTTTTCTCCATTTACGAAAACTGTTTGAAAGATACGTTCATCTCCTTTGGTATAGATTTTATTGAACATTTTCTCATAATCTTGCTCTAGTGCGCACATATGGTACTGTCAGTGCTTAACTTGGACGTCTGGTAAGTCCTTGCAATCCTCTTTGTGCCAACCGTTAGTACCCTTGCAAGTAGCACACTCTTTCATATAGTGTCCAAAATCTGGCTTGCCTGGTGCACACTTAACAGGGTCGTGTCTACCATTCCACTTGCCATTACGTTTTGTGAGGTTGTAACCACACTTCTTGCAAGGCGCTCTCACCTTCTTATCACCTTTCGGTTCGGTAGAAGTAGAGCCAGTACCCCTCCAGTAGTAGTGCGAGGTTTCTTAGTACTACGCGCAGTATTAGTCTCTACTGCGTTTCGCTTAGTGGGCTGGGTGTAGCTCGTGGTACTAAGTACTCTAGTAGAGGAATTGGTATGCTTGTGTACTATCTTCTCAAAGACAGACCAAGGCATAGATCGCAAATCACCATAGGCGATGATGTCATCATTGACTTTCTTAAAGAGGTTAGCTCCCAGAGTCTCCATCATCTGACAAATTAATAAGTATTCGCCAGTATAGGTACGACCACCCATCCGAGTATTCATATGTGTCATATGAGCTAGAGCACCTCGAATAGTGGTATCGTTCGCAAAGAACTTGCGAGACTCTAGAAGTTCACGGTCACGTGCATCTTCAAAAAAGGTGTTAAGTATATTATCACGCAACTGGTGCCAGGGTAGGGCTTTCCAGTTGGGCTCATGAGCCTTCAAGATAGTTCGCCATTCACCTGGCTCGCAGAAATGAATAAAGCGCATTCATCATCTGCTTATCCCTAAGGCTGGCAGACTCCTTAAGTTGGTCGAAGGCCTTCAGTGTCTCCACTGTACTCTCATTAGTAGAGAAATCGACCTCAGCCTGCGCGTTACCTAGCTGCTTTATAAAGCTTGGTTCTAAGTGTTCACGAGGCTCATGCTCAGTGCTACGGGCTGTTAGTGCCAAGATGGTGTCTATTTCCTTTCTCTTGTTATCGATTAGATAGCGAATGTTATCCGCTTTCCTATCGTCAAGGTCAGAGTCATTCAATAGACGGTCCTCAAGGACTTGCATACCAGAGCGTAATAGCCTGAGACGAGTATGTCTGGTTCTCACTTCCTCATCCTCAGGATTAGAGCGGGAACTCTCTAACGAGGTACTGGTGTAGCGATTGCCAAAATCGTGATTACCAGGGTTAGTTGGCAAATGAGGGTCGATATTACGAGGATGGTAAGCTCTCATCGAGTTCCATACGATCATATCCTCTGACAGGGTTAGGTTTTGTCAAGAGGATGGTCGATGGTAGCATCAGAGCTATAGAGATTAAATTTTGAAATATATTATCTATCTCGCCAGTGGTAACTGGCTTAGTGGTAAACATACTGGCTGGTAAACCAGTAGGTCTCGGGTTCGAAACCCGGCCCGAATTTTTTTTCTTTCGGTATAGGAAGAATATCAGCCAAGTGGGACACGATAGAGGGGTCCACAACTGCTGCTGCCGCTAGCTCCTTCAAGAGCGCTTCAGTGCGGTTCAATTGGCGTCGAGATTGAGAGGATCCAGCCACTCGTTGTCGAGTTATGGCGTCCTCAGCTTCGGCCCCAAGATTTGAGCTGAATGGAATGGCTTCTCCATCGATGGCGAAACCGAAATTTTCGGACAGGTCCACTTCCTTTTCACCCGGATTTGTGCTGGAGTGTCCTTTAGATGTGGAGTTATAATGCCCCCCCGACATTCGTATCCACGAATTTTCCAGCCTTTCGACGTTTATCCCCAATATTTGACGGCACGTGGTCAGGGGGGGGCAAACTGGGGTCCTGAGCTTCACTCCTAGGTGATACACGGACGCTGGCGAGCCTTTCCGCGGTAGTAGATACCTCTTCTTCCAAGGCTTTAGGATCCGACGAGTCATCCTCAGAATAATCCTCTGTACCAACCTCAGAATTTGCTTCCCCAACAGTATCCTCGGCAGGCTCAACTCCAGACAGGCTAGGTGTTTCCACAGGGACCTCAGGAACCTCGGGCAGGCTTAGCAGGCTTAGAGCTAGCGGCTCCCTTGCCTTTAGAAGTACCCTTAGCCATAGTAATTGCTGGATAGTAAATTGATGTCAGACAGTCTAGAAGCAGTACACTACTGTAACTACTATATAACTGAAAAATATGTAAACTTCGATGGAAATTACTAGGTTTCAAACTATATTAAACTAAAAATACAATTTAGTCAGTTAGATTTAAAGCAGTGGTAGCTTGTGTAAGAATGATCGGGACCGCCTCTTGTTAAGAGCCCAAATATCCT
>LUCW03001110.1:30000-41630 GCA_001586965.3 Sphaeroforma sirkka | reverse complement strand
TATATATATGTTTTCATATTTAATTTTATACGAATAAATAATTATTCTGTATGTATAATTCGAATCTAGATTAATGTGTGTTTCCAAGCCCCTCTACAATTTTTATGTAGGCTTGTGTTTATGTCTATAAATGTTTCACGTTGTCAGTATATTGAACGGTAATTTGGTTTTGCGACTTATATTACCACATACATTCCTGTTTAAGTCGTTTGGAAGCTGCTGCATTCTCTGCCGATTTGTTTTCTCAAACGATCAAACTCTAACCACGCACAAGATTCATAATGACCACATTTCAGTGCACGAAATATACACGGATATGTTTCGAATTCTTCTGCGCGAAACTGGGCCTGGAGGGTGTATTCTATCCGGAGTCAAGACAAAGTGGAAGGAGATATTCCTTAAATCTCTAGATCAGGTTCAATATGGATACAAATTGAAGGAGTTTCTTTTGAAATTTCCCGATGTATTGCAGGTATTGTTTCTCGTGAAAGCTGGCGCATGTATGCATGTGCGCCTATTGCTTAAACAGTTTTTACGTACGAGTCATTACAGCATGTAATACCATCGAGCCAGCCCACCCCTTTTGCCTTTTTTAATGGAAATATGTATTGTATTAGGCAGAATGTGTTTGAATTGTGATTTGAACTCACAGGCTCGCATTCTAGATATCAATATCCAATGCTGAGGTGTATCGGCCCAAACACACCTTGCTTTGGGTTTAAAAGCCGAACACGAATTAGTTGTGTTTTCTGTTGTCCAACCCTTCTCATAGAATACGATTCCTGATTGCGAGTTTTCGGGGCCTTTTACTTTAAAACAAAAGTCTCTCGACAAAGTCAGTATTCAGCCCCATTCCTCTCCACCATTTTCTCGGTCGTGTCATGTCATGTGTTTATCAACAATGAACAGGGGAGCCACTTTGAGCGATGAACTCACTTGCAACGCCAGCTCAGAAAAAAAATGATCTACCAATGCGACAGTTGTTTGGTCTAATTATCTATATTGTACGTAAGCACTTCGTCGCCAAGAGCCTCCTTTAAATACCTTGTACTCGTTGGTGCACTGTCTGCATCGCTGCGGGCAGTTGAGTCTTAACTTGCTCATGGTTAGCACCATTGCTAGTCAATGTTGCACTCTGTCAACGATTACACTCAGCTGTATTATTCTGCATCTCGGTTCATTCGTGATCATCGTCTGATGTGGTCAGTTCGTGTCCTCCGCACACAGATTGTTTTGAAAGGTAAACAGCAGTGGGTAGTGCCCACGGGCTCTGTGGCTGCGGCGCCGGTGGCCTACTCTCGCTCCAGCTCCACCGCCAGTACATCAGCAACCAAGCGATCAACCACTGACAGACAAAACTCGTCTAGCATAGCGTCAGTCAAGAGAGCCAGACAGGAGGTTCGTACTGTAGTAGCGTGTATATTTGTCGGATGTTCGTACCCTTCTCCTCGGCTGATATATTCAGCGTCACTAAAAATCAAGAGGGTTGTGTGCGCGGTTAGGAAAATGAAAGGTGTGTATTCGTTTATTGTTTGTTGCTTTTGAAAGAGCTTGTATGAAAGCCGACGAGCTTGTGATCCGAGGCGTGTACATGAGCTTATCACCGTACAGTGAATGATTCGCAATTTTCAGTGTTTATAGTGAATAATTCGCAATATTGAGCGTTTATAGTGAATGATTCGCAATGTTCAGCGTTTATAGTGAATGATTCGCAATGTTCAGCGTTTATAGTGAATGATTCGCAATGTTTAGCGTTTATAGTGAATGATTCGCAATGTTCAGCGTTTAAAGTGAATGATTCGCAATTTTCAGTGTTTATAGTGAATGATTCGCAATGTTCAGCGTTGAGAAATCGGGTTTTAATTGAGAGACTAGGTCATTGTCGCGTGTGTGAGTAGGTGCTCAAACGCACTCGATTCATGTTGAAGCGATTTCTTGCAGTTGTGAACCCTAAAGATTGGTATGAAGTAAAGATTGGCTTGCATTGATTTAAAATTTAATTTACCGCACTTATCTCACATATGACTGTCTTGCATTAATTTCGAATTTAATTCACTGCTCTTATCTTACATTATTTCAGATTTTAATTTACTGCACCTATCTCACTTCTTGCCAGGCGTTCCATTCTGAATTGTTCTGAAGCTGATATATCGATTTCCCCTGAACTTACCTTCGTTCCGGCCTTTTCGCCTTCATTCAATAACTGCCTTAGCAAATGTCTTTTGTTAGCTACCTTTGTCTTTGATTCGCTCTCCTGCTCTCATTTTCGTTCCATCTATATCCGTAGACACTCGTTTAAGTAGTCCAATGTCTGTGTATTGATCGCCTACGTATTGCTCACCTTTCGTGTATGTTTCTTTCTCCTATCTTCTCATGACGTCGAGTAGGACTATAGACCCTCTGCGGGGATGGTCGGTGTTGGGGTAAGTTAAAATATTGGATATTTGACTTCAGAGCGAGTGCAGGTGCGTGTTTAGGAAACCCCCCTGTATACATATTCTCGAAATGTACACACGTCTTATTTATATGAACACCCAATGCATGTTTGCTTCAAAGCTGCAAACATGGAAAGTACACGTACATGTTCAGAGTCTTTGTACCGAACCTCTCTGAGAGCTAGCCGTGTTTGTGTGGCTGTTTGGTGGTCGCTCGATATGAGACTATCGCTACACACATTTGGCATATTCGCAAGTATGCGTTCACTTCACACACGCACCATGTTTCATAGTCTTGTGCACGCGTGTTTTCCTATTTGCAATGGGACTATATGCAATATTGGGACCTATGTTGTTTTGGTTCGTTTAAGGAAGTAGACTTGCTATACTGTTCTTGATCTTGTCTCAAATCGTTTTTAGCGATTTGGAAATACGTGTGAACCCGCTTGTCTGATCCTTTTTCTAATTTCCGGGTTGCTTCCCGTCGAAGCCCTGAGTGGCGTTGGGTTTTGCTATTTGTTATCGTTGTTGAGCTAGTACTTGCCATAGATCGTGGCCAGCATGTAATCGGCACTAAATGCTGCCATGCAACTGGACATGAGAAAGGATAGGGCGAACCACCTCACAGGCACACGACTGCAATACAGTCCCAGCACAAACGCACGCAATCTGATCTCACCAAGCATCCGCCACGTCCTCCCTACAGCAACCCACCGATCAAATTCTGGACGGAACTACACGTGCGGCACTCACAGCCAAACTTATGGGAGGTGATGGGGCAAAGCTGGCCGAGGAAGAGCGGCTCAAGTCGTTGCAGTTGAAGTGGGAGGGCAACAAACGGGCCAAGGACTGGTTTGACACACCTGTCACCACTGTGGGGGCATATGCATGATCGCCCCCGATGAATATTCGAACCACGGCGTCTGTAAAACAACGACCACAATTGGATGTGGTGAAGTGATAGAACAGGCTTGGGCTGAGAGCGACACAGAAAATCGGTCGGACATATGAGCAAGAGTTCTGTAAAGTGTGGGCCAAGCCTATTTGTACTGAACCTAATCTGCTGCAATAAATTAAGCGATTGGGATTTGCTTCCGTGGCCTCAGTTACTACAGTAATTGAGCACACGCACGTGTAACAGAATCGACAGACAGATAGTGTAATTGTCGAAGATATTAACAAATAAAAACTACACATATATGGATTGACGCATTTGTATTCCAATCAGAGATACCGCGCATGTCGATGACTGATACAGACAGTCAGATACGGAGATACGGTGTCTGCAGCACGTCAACAGCATCGCGATGATCGTAGTGATCTCATGCAACGAAGAGAGCGGCGATGACCGCAATGCGTGCGCTTCTATGAGTCTTTCTGTTGTCAAACCCCTAAAACCCGGCCATTACAAGTTACGTCTAGTTAGATATATTACAAAATTGGGGATCTTAACCTCATGTAAGGCGCTAAACACAAATAAAACTAACTCTCTGGGAATTCGTCAGCAAGTTTGGTGGCTGACCCAAATAAGGACTCGCCAAAAGGAGGTGCCACCAATACTGTGTTGGGTTTATCTAACCCAGCCACTCAGGCTCGCCTATTCCAGTATTCAACTGAACCCGCGTGTGCGTATTGTCAGTTGGTTTACCCTGACTGTCACAGCCCTAGTGACGCCTTCAGCAATCCGGTACCGCCGAGAATTTATTACACGCCCCAATGGCCGCAAAATAAGGGCCAATCTTTTAGGTCAAAATCAGGGACGGAGACTGATCAGGCAATTCATAAAACTAGGTATTAAACCGAACACCTCTAAGTTTTTGCAACACAGCTGTACTGAACTTGTTCGCATAACATGAAGAATAACCGGGATTCGCTTGGGAAGTGAGATAATAGAATAAGTAATTAACTTTAATTTGAAATGTACCCGTATTGTAGGCGATACGGTTTGCACGAAAGACTGTGCAGTCAAAAATAAGGAACATGTTGGTTGGCAAATGCTGCAACAGAGCTGATGAGAGGAGCCTACCCAGCTGATGGCCTGTGGTAATGTAGAAACAATATTGTTCTGTGTGGATCAGCTAAAAAAAACGTTTAAAACCCTAAACGATGGGAGGTCAGCAAAGGTGAGTGGTGCGTTCTGGCATACAAACCTCGCACTGTACAACTGTCTGTCAAAGTTGTATCAGCGAATACAACACAACGAACCATCGTAAGTTGAGAGGACAGGAGGTTAGAGCCTTTCCCATACTGGATACAAGTGCGCATATGATATGATATGTTACACTTTCTTTTATTCGGCAGACCCTTTTCGTCTGCTGTCGTTCCTTCATTTATCTAAATCCACGCCTAATAGCACAAACACGTGTATCCATCCTCCGAGCCCCCGAGCCAGCAGGGATACTCCTGAGATGACTGGCAGCTGCGACTTGTTCGCACTGGCCATGCGATGCTTTGCGTTCGTATTCTGTGCCATCACTCTAATACTTTCCCAAATGTAAGAAGCATGCATTCTGCATCACGCCCAGAGTTCAGTCCTAAGTAGTGAACAGCTGGGAGGGCTCCTTCAGCACGTTATCTAGATGATAAATGCATATTGGACATGTCCCTCGTAACCACAGCCATTTGGAGATGCACTGCTCGTGGTACCGGTGTATACAAGGCATGATCTTCAAACTCTCGCCCTCCTCGAATTCGGATTTGCACACCTGTACGCAAAATAACAACATCTCAGGCATGAAAAAAAAGGACATATAATCATTCAAGATGAGAGTCTAAAAAGACCCCCCTAACACAGTACACGAACCAGCAGAATTGCATAGAAAGAAGGTATAATTTCATGCATACTTTGCCCGGGAAGGGATACAATGACACGTACAAGAACCCGTTTCTATCAAGAAAGTTTTGAGATTCAGCAGTTGCGATACAACTTGCAGTGTTGTTGGACATGCTAATTGGAGCCTACGTTAAGTGACTAATGCACACAATATATATATATATATATAGTTATATATATGTATATGTATAAGTATATATATATATATATATATATATATATATATATATATATATATATATATAGATAAAAATATATATATGTATCTATATATATATATATATATATATATATATATATATATATATATATATACATATGTATATTTCTATAATATATATATATATATATATTTATATATAAATACCTGACATTCGATGTCCTCTGTGGCGACTTCGGCGAGCTCTTCCTGAGTTTTGAAGGTGTTCACCGTGTACGGTACTACAGGCAACGAATGCGCAATTATCACCCACCCTGTAAAAGTGTGAACAAAACGAGCTTGTTACCAAACGGAAGTAATCACTTGAAGTTTCCAAAAGGTGATAAAGTCAAAGTACAATAAAACCAAACTACTTTGTACCGACGATTCAGCAACTGACAAACAATTAAGATACAGCGACAGAGTGATCTATACACAGTACTGTCAAAGTAATAACTCCTCTACGGGAAGTTTGCTCATGTCACAGTAGGTCGTATTTGGGAATGGGACTGTCCACATACTGGCATTCTGATCGTCCGGCAGATACTCATTCGCAAAGCTGGCTTGCATAGTGGCTGCCAGTCTGGCGTCACTCGCGGCATCGTGCGTGTTATTTGCGTCGTTCGCCTATGTGACGAGATAGTGTTAGAAATGGAGGATACAGCAGCAGAAATAGGCTTGTGTGTAACCTTATATGTTGTGCAGTGTGAAGATATATAACCATCATACATTTTGCTGGCATCATCCGCCTTCATGACGACATGGTGAGTAATTAAGAGACTGTAATAATCGAAATAGAAGTGTATATTAGCTCACAACACGTGTAATGCATAGATCAATAGTACTGTATATAAATAGTACTGTATACAAGCTCACAACACGTGTAATACATAGGTATATAACTACCATTCAAACTATTGGCTTCACCCGCCATCCATCATGACAAGATAGTGAGAACCTACCGAGGCTTTATCAGTCGAAACATACTTGCTTACAAGCCAATAGTTGATGCTATAGATAGGTACAATATCATCATGCGTGTTGTCTGCACCATACGGTACAACCTAATGTTAGGATCAGCAAATTTAAGCTGCTCTCGTTCTATAAATAGTTCAATATATAAGTATCACATACCGAGCCGTCTACCAGTTCGGTAGTGGGTGATATGGGTTGCACCTCTATGGGGAATGAAATATTGGGTCGGCCCTGTGCTCGAGGCGAAGTTTCGGACTGGAGACGCGTTTGTAACCAGCGCATACGACGCTCCTCGTGGTCGAAATAGGCCTGCGATTGGGTTTTGTTGAGATGTGGTGAACGAGAAGTGTTGTGGGGTGATCCGTCTATATGCCTGTGTGTATGGATATACAGAACTTCTGTGTATAGAGTAGACATTTGCAATGGTCTAAGTGAGTTAAATACGGGCGGGGAATGCATACTGATGTTTGACTATACAGAGAAAAACCACATCAACCATGGTTTGAACGCCGTATGTACGCCGGCAGTTCTTTCCTGAATACTTCCAGTCCACAACCACATCCCCGCACACACCTCACCTAACCCCCCCCCTTTACTAATACAACCCCCTTCATATATACTAGCAACCACACCCATACGCCCCACTAATACACCAGCAACCACACCGACACGCCCCACTAATACACCAGCAACCACACCCACACACCCCCTACACACCCACGCCACGAACCAAACATACCTGTAACCGCACGGCGTAGTCCCCATCACTCTCGTCGGCCATGAGTTCCGGCATATCGTGTGCCGGCATGTCTGTCGCCGCGCCATTGAGCGCAGGTGAGCTAGTGCTGGTGCTACTTCGACTGCCACTGCTCCCTGGCCTGTGTGGGTGGTCGCGTGTCCGTGGTCTGCCTGGTGTCGCGTGATCCGTGCGGCTACGCACGCGAGAGTCGGTGCGTGGGGTGGCACGTGGTGGGGAAGAGTTGCTGAGCAGGCCCCAGGGCTGAGAGGGGTGGGTGAAGGGGTCTATAAACCCTTGGGAGAGGGTTAGGGGCGTGAGTGTGAATAGTAGGGTGAGAAACACGGTGTGTGTGGGAAATTATGGACGTGTGGGTGTGATATGTGGGTGTTGAATACGCGCGTGTGGATATAGTTCTAAGGTAGAATCGTACGGGTGAGGAGAGAGAGTATTGAACCCACAAAATTGGGACTATAGCATATTAAGAATAATGTTGTAAGCATCATTCTAATGATTTATATTGATATTCATATATATACAAGTATATACATATATCATATATATATATATATATATATATATATATATATATATATGTACACTATATTGCAATCAGTCAATCTCCCCACATATATGTACACATAAAAAGGCATCTATTCGTAGGCATACAGCCTCCCATACATATCTATTTATACATAAATATATCCGTGACATCGAACACGTGTAGAATACTTGCACACGCTTTACCTGTGCGCAAGCTCGTAGTACGGCCCTCGATCATATCGCGTATCTGCCTGATCGTGCGATCATCCACTCTGCCCACATCGTTGGGATGGCTGCCTGACCAATTGTCGTCCTGTGTTATACTGTCATCACTCAGGTCTCCGCTGCGGTCAGGGCTTGGGCTACGTTGTGTGTTCGTACGCCTTTTCTTGTTGACTGTATCGATGGAGTCGGTTTCCTGTCGACAAACAATGGGGAAACGCTCAATCAAGAGTAGACTGCCGTGATGTTCCGAATTGGATGGGTATATGCAGGCATACATGTAATCATACAGGACTACTATGCAGGCATACATGTAATCATACAGAACTACTATGCAGGCATACATGTAAATATACAAGACTCTGGGTAGATTGTGTACAAGTAAGTGCATATGGTTCATTGTTTTCCTATTTACAGAAACATGTTGCTGGGCTGGATAGTGAACATAGGTGGAACTGAACTTATTGGGCCGCAGAAGCTAAAAGATATACTTATCTGCTACTACATTAGCAGTTTGTTCCAGTTCTACAAGCCAAGTTGTACTCCTTCGCCGGTATAGGCCGGACGGGTAGCAGCATGCGTATTGTTCTGTGACACATCGCCGCGGTCAAATTCATGTTAAGAACTAATGCACATAGTCTAATCTGGGCTGTGGTACCGTTCTGAGTCTTAGGGGTGTATGTGTGAGAGACACAACTAATAGCACAGCACTGGGTATGAAATCTGCGTGTGTGAGCGGTGTCTTCTGACTGGATGTATGGCTGGGTGGTAGATGGTGCTGTGAATAGTCTAGTCTACCTCATAGTTGAGGTATTCTGACGGTTTGAGCTTTAATAAATAAACAGGTACATGCACACACACGCATATATATATATATATATATACATAACCTACATACCTACATACATTCATACATATATACATACATACATACATACATACATACATACATACATACATACATACATAGGACAAATACATTTATATATTTATATATATATGCATATATATATATATATATATATATATATATATATATATATATATATATACATATATACACACACATACACAAACAAATACACATATAAATACACATACATATACACATACACATACAAATACACATACAAATACACATACACATACACATACACATACACATATACATACACATACGCATGCATACACATACACATACACATGCACACCTGCACCTACACCTGCACCTGCACCTACACCTACACCTACACCTGCACCTGCACCTGCACCTACACCTACACCTACACCTACACCTACATACATTTCCACTCGTCTTGACATGGCGGCAGGATACATGCTGAATAGCTGGATCGTCGCGTTTCTCCAGATCCCCCACCTCTCCAAAGATCAGCGTAATGGAGAAGTTGGGTTTAAAGTCCATTTGCTTCTCAAACAGCATCTCGTGTTGGGGAAACGTGATAGTAGGCCGTTCTACATCTGTGTGTATGTGCATGGTCATAGCGATGAGGCTATAGTTCTGTGTCTTGCATGTCCTGGGTTGCAGGGTATGTCTCCAGTTGTAGAGTATGCGCGGCGTGCCAGCGATTCAGGACAGATCGGTTCTGCATCTGTGTGCATGCAAGTGTATGTGTGTATGCACGTATATATATGTGTGCATGTATGTAAGTATATATATGTGTGTGCATATATGTATATGTAAGTGATTGGTTTTGTTTCGATACAGGCACGTGCTTGTGTGCATCCCTACCGTCCCCCAGGTCTGCGTTAGTGTGCGTGCTATAGTGCACCGCTTCGTCCGTGCGTGTGCGTAAAAACGTCTATCTGTGACTATATACACGACAGTATGTTGTACCACTGCATATATCTGTGTGTGGCGGTCGTGCAACCCGTACTATACTCGCCGTGCAGTATAACGCCATTTCAACGGTCTCTGGCAACCACCTATATTTAAATACCATTTTGAACAGTCTTTTTAACTTCTCGTTCTATCAGTCTTTTTAACTTCTCATTTAAACTGTCTTTTTAACTTCTCCTTTTAGCAGTCTTTTGACTTCTCATTTAAACGGTCTTTCTAACTTCTCGTTATAACATACTACTATGCCTACCTTGAGGTATGAGACCCACATCCACCGACACTTCGCACAGTTTTCGATTGGGTGTTGGCGCTGTCTGAGCGTGATACAGCCGGACTGTAACATTGCCCTGCGATGATAGAAGACAACAAGTTATAGTATACGTCAGAAGTTGCGTTATACTGCATATTTGAAACGGATTATACGTGTACATTCCAGTTGTCTTGCACTGATAGTGGGAGGAACGAAGTTACAGGGCGTTTGAAAAGACAGCTCAAGCGTACACTGCTATAACGAAAGTACCAAACATACTTGTGAAACTACACACTTACACCAGATCAGCTAGGTGTGTGCTATCTGGAGCCAGCATGGATTAATATATATATATATGTATATGTTTGTGTTTATGTTTATGTATGTATATAAATATATATATGTATATATATATATATATATAAATCTGTCACTCACCTGCACGGCCACATCCAATCCAATAACCACATCCTTCGTACCGCCATGGTTCATAGTAGTCTTGCACACGCCGCCAATCAGACTCGAACTCGTAAGTTCATTGCCCTCCATAACCATGCACACAGGCGTGAACACACACGGACACCTCTCCCCCATCGCACAGCGTTCTCTAGGTACACCTTCGCTCGAGTGCCCGTATCGTTGTCGCCGAGACGCCCCTGTGCTACTACCAGACCCGTTGGTACCCGCACGTGTTGGCGGAGTGTGTGATTGCAGTTGTGGGGATGGGGACGTGTGAGGGCCGTGTGTATCTGTGTTGGTGTGTGTGTCTGTATCTCTGGCAATACCATCGTCTGTCTGCGGCTGCTCACTTTGCTGGCTAATATTAACGTTCCTATCGTCCCTACTACTGCTTCGCTCTACGGGTTCACTGTGCCTATTAATAGGCCCTTTGTTGGCCCTTGTGAGCTCGTTGCCTAAAAGTGCACCCCTATCACTATCTAAGTCCGCTGTCGCAGTACCGCTCCGTGCGTTCCCATTGGCAGTCGCCTCTCTTGTTCTATTTATATCCAGTGCTCTATATTTGTCTTCCAATGATTCATTCCTTTCCGATGGTCGTTCCGGCGGCCTGTCGTCGTCTCTGACATTCCACCGCTCTCGCCCTCGATCGCGTCGTCTGTCATCTACTCCATTTAAAAATAGAATTGGTAAAATGTGTCATGTGTTCTTATCACCAGAACTAGGAACACAATCACAATCAGCTAAGCCAATTTTTAAACAGAAAGAGACAAAAGCCAACAATATCCGAAAATTAACTCGAGCTTCAAATGCGAGTACAAGTGAAGCTTGGCGCCCGTGAAACGTACGCGCAGGTATTTAGATCAAACATATACATGCATACACATGCGTACATATATATAACCTTAGGTGCGCAATCCCGCACCAGCTGCAGTCCATATCTGTTATACACTCAAGCATTGCTTGCAACGTGTAGAATATGGCCAGGGTGCTAGCATCAACCAGTTCTAAATCCTTCTACACCTTCCGTTAGCTGCATTTCTATAAAACATATATATATATACATATATATATATATATATATATATATATATATATATATATATATATATATATATATATA
>LUCW03001110.1:0-22500 GCA_001586965.3 Sphaeroforma sirkka | reverse complement strand
TTGAGTGCAAGTCTATTATGGTGAACCGAAAGACATGCCCGCTCACCACCATCAGACGCACGCCAACATTAGTGCAATTGATATCTATACCCCATGCTTGTGGTACATACGCGTATCTCTGAGCATTTGTCTTTGGCCACCACTGTCGCAATATTTTTATCAATTAGTATAGCCTGTACGTCTTGTTTCTGTTAGTAGGGTCTTGATGGTTCTTTGCACTTGTGTCAGTGTACATGTGTGTATATGTCTCCTGAATATGAACCTTCAAGTGTACCTATGACTCATATTACATTTCGGTATCTGTGGATCACCCATGCTTGGTAGCGGGCATCTTTTAAAAGTTCAAGTTATTGCGTATGCGTGTCGGTCTGTCTTTTGCCTCACGTATGAGAGTGTATTCAGCCGTGTATATCATTGCACGGGGAATGACACATAAAGCTACTTATGCTAAGTTTGTAACTACAACCAATGTTTGTGTCCGTCCCTTTTGGCTACGACTGTATAATATATACCCATGTATATGTATCTAGCCATTCGTATGTAGCTAAATAGTCCACTGTTTTGGTAGGTAGTCTGCCGCCTGTTTCTGTACTGGGGATTGGTGTGTGGGCATACAGTCATCATCATATGCACGCCTGGCCAACAGGCGCTGTTGTTGTTAAGCTACTTGTATGAATAAATTCAGTGTATCAATTTTACTGGTATAGAGCTGACTCTACATATCATGCGACCACATACCCCGTTTAATATCGTTAAGTACAGTTGTGAACGTATTACCCCCATCTAGTACCTGCATCAAAGACTATTCTGTACACGTATCAATACCAATGCTTCCATATCGTCTGACGCTTTACACCCATTGTTGCTACAATAGGGGTCCATCAAGCACATTCATCAAGAGTGTTTGGTACAATGGCTAAACACCAGCAAGAAAACCGAGTGTGAACTGTGTAATCACAAGTTTATGTTCCGGCCTATCTACGCCCCTAATACACCAACAACCCTGCCCCACACGGAATTGCTCTTGGCATTGCTCAAGCATGCAAGCAACATGGTTCTGAGGTACGTTGTTTGTGCGAGTTAGAAGGAATATATATAAAATGATTGTATGTATGTATGTATGTATGTATATGTATATGTATATGTATATATATATATATATATATATATATATGCTGTATGTATGTATGTGTATATGTATGTATGTATGTATGTATGTATGTATGTGTGTGTGTGTGTGTGTGTGTGTGTGTGTGTGTGTGTGTGTATGTATAGAGGAATAAATTTATTTTATGTTTTGTGCATATACGTAAATACATACAACGTATATACAACGTATATACAACCATATGTACATACATAAATGCCTGTGTAAATGTGTGTGTGTTTATAGATACATATGTATATGTATATAAGTATATGTAATTGTATATATAAGTATATGTATAAGTTTATGTTTATGCATATATACATATGTATATGTATATATTTATATATATATATATTTATATATATATATATATATGTGTGTGTGTGTGTGTGTTTGTGTCTTGTGTCTTTGTGCATGTATGTATGTATGTATGTATTTGTATATATTTATATGAAAATATTCCATGGCCATGTAGATACTATTATATATATGAGAATTTTATCTCTTACAGAATACTGGCATATTCCGCTATTGTCGTATTCACTGCCTTGCCATTCTTATTCCACAGGGTATTTCGCTTGATTCTGGTCGCTCTGTGCTGGCTGATAGTTATGCCGTTTGCCGTAACACGCATGTGGGCCATATTCTTTTCTCCTTCAGGATCGTTTACAGACGTGCAGTTGGACTCCTTCAGCCTATCGCTTATGTGTGCGGAGGGCTTGATCATCGCGGCGAGTGTCCTGTTTATCTTTTTGGGCCTGATTGCTCTGAATAACTACATCGTCACCAACATTCCGGACGAGGAGGAAGACCTAGTATGTGGCGTTAGTATGTGTGCAAAAGTGCTTGCCCCGTATTTCTGTACGTTCCCACCGCCTTTACTTTTTGGGGCTGTATATTGTAAGATTCGCAACATCACCAAGATCTCAGGCCAGTTTCTAGGGTGTCGATGGTTGTGGTGTGTTTACATCCGTATGTATGCTCTTTTGCTCATTCGCATGTGTCCGGGCAATGTTCGGATTTGTGGATATGTGGTTAAGGTCCTGTCATAATGCAATGTTCATGTACACTTGCATAGATTGAACGCAGTGATCCTGTTGATTAGGGGCTTCTCCGTATATGTACCTATCTAAATACCACGGATGCAGCTGTTTTTGCTTTGCACGCATACACTTAGTCCTGTGCAGTTACTGCCAGAGCTTGTTACGGTTGTTGTTGGAGCACAAGTCTGGGCCATACAACATCTCTTGAGGCATATAACATACATTTTTTTATCTTATTCTTCCTGCTACTAATCTCGTCTGACTCAAGCTACCGACGCTACAACACTGCTTACCACTCAATTGAGCATACCTACACAACCGAGACAGACTCATCCATATAGTTCTCCACATATACACGACTATTCTTACTCGGTTGAACTTGCCTATATATCACAGGCGCTCCAAGAATGGCAAAGGCGCCAAGTGCGACAGAATCGAAGGCGTTTACGGCGTCAGCGCGAACGCAGGCGACGTGAAGAGCTGGAGGTAGTCGAACGCGTACGCCCGACCGTTAGGGCATCAGCCCCTGGGGCACCTAGATCGTCTTTACGGGGTATGTCTAAGAACAGATGCTTGAATTTGTTCGTCCATTGTACGATTTGGTGTATGTTTTATATCGGGATGTGTATAGGGCTGACATTTTAATTAGGCTTGCTGCCATGGATATAGCTATGTGTTCTAAAATTTTGCACGATATTGAGCTATGTAGTTACCGATACATGTTTTCCTATATATATATATCTCATTTGGGCTCTATTGTCGTTCACATGGTTCGATGACCGAAATTACAAACGTTTGGTCCGTTCAGTTTGAAATTAGACTTCTCAAGTACGTATATAATCTATGCTATATTGGAATGATTCTACATTTGGCTGCGTTTCTCCGCGGTTACACTCTAGCAGATGTCAAATTGATACACATTTATGTGTGTGTGTATATGTGTGTGTTTGTATGTATATGTATATATATACTTATTCTTATACTTATATAATAGACATACAGACGTACAGACAATCTCTTTTTGAGAGCAACTTGCAATATATATTCCCCTTATCTTACTCACTTTCTATCAATTTGATTTTCTATTCCCACCCACGAACTGCCAATGCCCCTTCCGTCTCCTCTCGCAGACTCTACTGGCCCTACACAACGCCCGCTCAGTAGACGCGCCAGTACCGGCATGAGACAGCCTAGTAGCAGTGACAGTATCACCACTGGTCGCCCCACAAGGGCCAGAATGAGCCCGAGTCTAAGGAGCGGCAAAATGACCGGTGACACGGACCTGTCGCTGGGTGGCTCGGGGAACGTGCCGAAGGGCTTGGATTACTCGGAAAGGCCCGCGTTTGTGAACCGTCTGGATAAGCTAACCCCGGAACAACGGGTGACGTTTGAGAAGGTGCAGCAGACCTTTGCTGAACGAGCCAAGGATGGGGGGGACAAGAAAGAACTCACACCAGAGATGTCGCGAAGAACCTCCCCATTCAAACCGGAAGGATTCCCGGGCAGTCCGATGTCGGTGGGGTCTGCGGAGAGGCTGGCAAAGATAAACCAGGTTTTAAAGGACAAAGCACTCAACAGTCCGCGAAGTGGGGCGTCTCCGATTCCGAAGGCTCCGTTGATATCCCAATTTTCTTTTGAGGAACAAGAATATCGAAAATCGCCAGTGACAAAGGCTCCGTTGATGTCCCAGTTTTCCTATGAACAGCAAAATTTTTGGAAGATATCGACGCCAAAGGCGCCTGTATCCCAATTCTCTTTTGAAGAATCGAAATACTCGGATCGCAGTTTGGCAGATTTGTTGGCAGGCGGCGATGACTCTCAGGCGAAAATCAGTAAAGACTCTGGCATGGGCACGAGTACAGATACAAATACAAATACTACCACAACAACAACCACAACCACAACCACGGCAAGTAAGACTCACACAGATGGGGTATCAGGTCGTTTGAAGCCTGCAGCGGAAGTTTCTGGGAAGTTCATGACCTGGTTGGAGAGAGATCCCGATTCATCCCACTCCACTACATCTCCAGTGCAAATCACCACCCACAGCACGACACACGCAACACGCAACACAACCAGCGACTCACACACCACTCTCGCTAGTGCCCATACACCCGACCCATTGCACAGTTCACAATTCCTTCCGCACCACGACAGCGAGACGGAATCAATACATCAGGTACAGGATACCACCATGGCCGCTAGCTCACATAAGTCCAGTTTAAAGGCCAGCGACAGCTTCGACACTCTGGGCCGCAGCTGGAGTGATACTTTGGGTGTCAGTGTGTGGGGAGATAGCCCTACCACAGACTTCAAGGGCACACATGGTATGCATGCGGGTCTAGACACAGCGCCAGATCTGGCCTCAAGGCTGCGATCAGACGCAAGCGCCCTCGCAGAGAATGCGAGCGAGCCTTTCAGAGGCTTCACCCAGAACGGAGGTCTGTTCGGGCCGGGTGCAGCAGCAGCGAGCCGCCTGTCTGGACTCAGCCAAGTGGCGCAGAGCGAGGAGAAGGAGCGCGAGTATACCGCCGCCATCGCCAGTCTCATCCAAGAACGCAAGTTAAACACACGCAAGACACTGGACGGTGTGCAGTCACCCACCCGCAAGCAAGCGGCGAATGGGGTGGTGCCACCGGCGAAGCAGGCCTCCACAGGTCCGGATGGCATTAGTAGTAGCAACGGATCCGAGCCATTCTGGTTCCGGGGTGGGGAATGTAACCCGGGTGCGACCAACGGCAAAAGTGAGGACAAACTGGGTGAAGGTGTTACGACTGGTAGTAGGCCGGAGGCACTCGGGTGGCCCCGGGGCGATGGGCGTGGCCAGGGTGTGGCGGGTGGCACAGACCGACTCTCGTCGTCCCAGGACTATAGCCATACGAGTGCGCATGAGAGCCCTCTGCTAGCATCCGCGGCGCACGACAGGATCATGGGGCGGACGAATGGGATACCTCCGGTTATGCGGTCTCACAGCAGCGGTGGTAGTGCATCGCAGGGAGAAGCTTCGGTTGAGTCGAGTGCTGCAGGCGATGGTGATAGTACACTGAGCGCCATACGTATGCAGATGCACGCCTTACAAGACGACATGAGGCGGGCTGAGGGCTTGCCCGGCACTTCGGCGGGGGTTAGAGATAGGCCTGCCTCTGCCACTGATCTATCTGCAGGTGACCGGGGTGCATGGGATGACAGTGGCACCTATAGACCTGTCCACAGGACCGGGAGTGGGACCGACCAACCCAACTTCAGCGACGGGGACATCAGCAACGACACCCCGAGCGATGGGAGTGACGCGGAGGCAGACGGACAGCACGACGGCAACGCGCTTGGGTTCGACTTTGGCCGGGTGGATAACGGTAACGACCCAGACGGGGGAGAGGGCGGGTTCGGCTTGGCCGGGCTATTCGACGGGCCTCACGAAGACGCGAGCTTTGAGGAGCTCATCGGGCTGAGCGGACCTATGACCAACCTGCTGGAGAATCTGTTTTGGGTGCTGCTGTTTCTGTCGGCGTTTGTGTGCCTGCTGGGCTATCTGCCGTGTGTCTTCGGCTTCTATCTCGTACGCATGGGCCAGTTCCTAAGGGAGTGCAGCGGGGATGTGGTAGGTATGGCAGGGATGTCCTTACTTGGCCTTGAAACGGGACTTTCGGACGTGAACTCCACCTTAAGTGATATGGTAAACGATACACTGGCTGACGTGGCGAAGGAAAGTGTGGTACATCGTTCAGAAAACCTGACTGTCAACATAGCCAGCAATTTAACTTCCGCCCTGAACGGCACCACGGACGCAATACTTCTGAACACCAACCCGCTGTACCTGGAAAAGCTCATCCTAACTGGGTCTTCTGACGGGTCTCTTCCCGGTCTTACCACCACATCGACACTGTACGACTACCTGCCTATCTTCTACGGTCTAGTGGGCTACATAGGCCTGGCCTCGTTCGCCTCACTAATCCTTCACGTGACCGAATCACGCGACTTCCCCACGGGCGCCTCACCCACCAACCGCTCGGCCGCCAGGTTTCTACGCAAGACATTTGTGTTCTTTGTCAGCCTAGTCAAGGTCTGTGGCCTGGTCTTAACGGAGCTGGGTGTGTTTCCGTTGCTGTGTGGTTGGTGGCTGGACATCTGTGCCCTGCCCCTGGTGTCGGCGACGCTGAGCTCGCGCGTGCAGTACGCCCAGGCCAACCATGCGACGGCTGCGTTCTTGCACTGGATAGCCGGCATGCTGTATATGTCGCACTTTGCTGCGTTTGTGGGTATGTGAGATGAGGGGTGTGTGGGGTGAGGGGGTATTAGTGGGGTCAGTTGTATCGTGTGAATGCCCCGGTGTAGATGCCCAGTGCGTCTGTATGCGTTTCGGTTAAGACCACACAGGACAAAGCTATGTAGTAAATGCCTTCTTGTGTGGGATTGCTCGCGTGTTGTGCATGTCCCACTTTTGCTGTGATGTGAAGGTTCTGCCTGGGGTTAGTGCGATATCATTTTTATGACCATACTCTATAGTTGTTGTTTGATTGCTTGGTAGTTACCTAGGTATACACCGGCCAACTATGCGGCAGCTGCAGTCTTGCCTTCGATAGCTGTCATTCTGTGTTCAACACCCCATGTGCCTTTCAACAGTTCCTGCAATAGCTTACCAACGCCTACTGTCACCATCCACAGAAGACGCGCCACTCAAATCAACACACCTTCTCCTACAACACCTGTTCTTTCTCCTGTACTTCTGTTGTCCTCTCGCCTATACACACTTCTGTGTCGTTCTCGTACACTCACTCTGTTCTCCTCAACTGTGCAGGTGTCGTGAGAGATGAGGTGCGCCCGGGTGTGCTGTGGTTCCTGCGTAATCCCAATGATCCAGGTTTTCAGCCTGTCAAGGAGATGATTGAGTTGCCCGTGCATCACCATGTGCGCCGTATTGTCACTTCAGCGGTCATGTACGGCCTGGTAGTCCTCTGGTTGGTATGTGACGGATGTTCGATGCGTTGCTGTCATATACCACGTGAGCTTTCGCCGTATATATGCATATGTATATGTATATAAATATGTATTTGTAATGTATATGCATCCTTTACTACATACAGCATGTGCATCAGTTTTCATACTGCTCGTTCATTTCCGGGCGCCCTATCGTCGCATGGGCTGTAATGTACGGCTGAGTGGTTCTTTCACTCTCCAATGAGATAGGTGACAGGTCTCATGCGTGCGAATTGTTGTGACTACAGGCCATATCGCATGTAGTGAGAGCTCTTCCGTGTGCATTCCCTCATGCGTGTGTGTGTGTGTGGCTCTGCTAGTGTGAATACATGTCGATGTGTGTGGGTACTCTTTGGCCGGTCTACTTTAAGTACATAGCACTGTAGTCGCGCATCGGCCACACGAGTATGTCTTCGGTTTGATACGGGTCGTACAGGTGTTGACTTACAGAGTTCTATACAGCCAGTCGCCGATCAGCTTGACTGGCGTTCTGAGCTCAACTATATCGTTCCACTTTTGATCTGCGATCTAATCCTCTGTTCTCGCCATGCAGGTGTATGTACCCGTCTCCCTGGCGTGCTCTCTGGGTGTGTATCCCGCGAATATTCTTTTGGACGAGCCTCTGGCAGACGTCCCCGTGGACCTGGTCCTGTTCCATATGGTGCTGCCCTGGAGTGTGGAGAAGCTTTATCCAGCCGACGATGGGAAGAGTTTGGTACGTAAATGGCTGACTTGGATGGGGCAGAAAATGGGTGTAGTGGAGTATCTACTTGTCCAAGAAGGCGAAGGGGTGCGAGTGGTCACTGCCGCAGAGCCGGAAGTGGTACCGGAGACCGAGAGCGCGGACGATAGCGATCTTGCTGTGGGTGTAGATGCACCTGCACCTCAAAATTTGGACTCGGGGCGGGAAAGCCCGGAAGGAAGGGTAGGAAGTGCGAAGAATAATTCTGTTGGGGTCTCCAGTGACAGTGACATGGGAGCACAGGTAGAAAGTTCGTCGCAAACTAGCTTGCACACGACCACAGTTGAAGACCCGACATCCGCTTCTACAAATAGACAGGATGACCAAGCTTTAAATAGAACGGGGTCTCCAGACCGGCCGGAAGGCTACAGCGGGGGCTTTGTGCTGGGTAGTGGAACGAAAGATAAGGAAGAAGTTAATTACAGGACACCAGAGGTCGACAGTCATAGCAATGGGTCTCCCTGGGAAAGCCCCTTACCAAGTACGAGCTCGCCCTCGGATACCGATACGGAGACCCGCCAAACCCTGCTGCCCATTATTGGGACGTCGTCAGACACAGCAGCGTACAGGAGGCAGGCCATCGAGCGGTCTGTGCAGAATTATAAATATAGGCGCGCGCATACACCGTCACATCCTCAAGAAAGGACAGAGGAAGAGGGGCCATCGAGTCAAACAAGCAAGCGAGTGTTTGAGGATAGGGACCTGGCTACGCATGTCAATGGGCTGGTGTTGACCAGGACAGTGAGCACGGTCAGTTGGAACCACGCAGACCCACCGCTGTATATCCGTCCAGACACCTACGTGGTTACGCGCACGCCCATACAGACACGGGAAGCGACGGGGGATAGCTTGCGGTCCAGGCGGAGCTCGGGTGGCGACGGAACGGGGCCCAGGAATACCCATGCACACAACAGTAGGAGTGCAGCAACCAACGGGCAAGCACGAGCACAGCCACAGCCACAGCCACGTGGGCTGGTTCCGCCACAGACACGTGACGGTGCACGGCCTGTGCCCGAGGGACAGGAGAATAGGGGGGGGGCGCAACCGGTTGGCAGAGTAGTGCTACCCGAGAATAACCCCAACGCAGCACCTGCGCAGGCCTTGACGGAGGTGGTAGATGCCGCGGATGTGGGCAGAACTATCGAACACTTCAGACTGAAGATGCTGGGCTTTGTGACCCTGATCTTCCTGTCATTGTTTGCGATCAACTTGACACTCGCCATTGTACCAGGTAGGTCATTCTGGATGTATCCTTGCGCGTAGGTGCTGGGTTGGCGTTGTACGGCATGTTGGTGTGCGATACCATTGTATCATGGCGCAGCGTCGGCATATATGTATGGGCATGTGTGCTAATTACAATCCTGTTGTACTTTTGTATTGGTTACCCGCGTATACTTGACGTATGCACGCCATCTTGAAACGGAAGCTCTCTATCGCTTGTCATGAGCACCACAAACGCAGCTACCTGTCATTCAGCTGGGAGCCGACGCGCACAAACTCTGAGTGACATATACCAGCACGTACACAACTCGCGCGTACGTTTATGTATGCTGTATAGCTATGGAAATCATTATGTGAATATCATCAGCTCATTGGATGTGCATATGGCAGATCTGTTTGCCTTGATATTTATTGTAGATCTATATACCATTTACAACAGTTCTATTTATACATATACGACATATACACATTTACTACAGATACATTACGTATATTCGACATATATACATTTACAACAGATCTATTCATGTATGTACGACATGTACACATTTACAACACATTTTTTTGTCTATATACGACATATACACATTTACAACACATCTATGTATTATATACAACATATACCTATCCATGTGTGCTATACGCATGGTTAGTATTTGCTTATTCTTATTTGCTTTCCCATTTCGTGAGCAATTCGTATCCGTTGCGTGCTCGTATATCCGTTGCCAGTGTGTCGTATTATGATCCACCGTGTGTGTCTCACACTGCAAGTCACGTCTGGTTGTCGTCTCGCTTTATAATTACACTCTCCCACTGGGCTACAAGTACAGCGTCAACAATTACCGTTTATCTCGTGCTATTCAACATATCGCTGTGCCCGGTACCTGGTCAAAACATCCCTTGCTGCACGCTGACTAACTCCAAATGTACTATATTGCACAGTTTGTGCCATGCTATACACTCAAAAGGCATGTTTTGGCACTGCTTTGTCCATCGAATAGTCCGTTTACGATCACTACACCTGTGTTACGCCCTCAGATTCGCCTACTATCAGCGTACTTATAATTAAGTAGCCACCTATTTATAGACCAAGCCCAAGCCAAACCATCATACTCACATGTCATATACTACTACCACACAGTGAGTGTGGGGCGCCTGGTCACCACCCTGGTCATCGGCCGAACCATCCACGACCTGTACTCTCTAGCGGTAGGTATATATGTGATGTGGGGAGCCCACGTGGCTGTGCGGGGTATCATCACCGCTGCGAACCGGGTGGCTGACCTGGTTGTGGGCAATGTGGCCAGCGAGGACAGTCAGCAACACCTGTTTTCCTCCGTAGATAGGGTAAGTCAGCCAGCCAGCCAGCCAGCCAGCCAGCCCTGTGCTTTATTCGTGGTCCCAAATGATGCTGGTTACTTTGTATCGGTTATATGTGTTTTCCTTGTAAGTCATGTTTGGATGTCTATGTGCCCAAGTGATGCTGGTTACTTTGTATCGGTTGTATGCGCCTTCCTTGGTAGTCATGTTTGGGGGTCGTGGTGCCTTGGTTAGATGTACCATGGCCGTGCTTGGCACAGTCTTGATCACTCGGGCGACGATGTACATGCATATCGGGAGTGCGCGGTGAATCCAATCTCCGCTGCACAGTGGAAGGTCTTTTCTGCTTCGCATTTTTTCCTCTATAAGCAGCAACCTCATGAAACCATTACTCTTCCTATCTCGATTGATGATAGCTCGATAGTCGTATGTGGATAGTTGTTCCGTTCTCAGTTGATGTCAGCACGGGTTGTCAACCGAAACTAGCTAGTTTCGGTATCAGAGGAGGTCTCAAACAATACTCAAATCCATTGATTCTATACCGGTGTTCGTTGTCGTTGTACCGGGACTTACCGGGACGCATGTTTTAATCCCGTTTTTTGTTCCTTCAGATCAACAAAGCACTCGGCCTGGTGGTGTGGTACGTAGTTGCAATCCCATTCCTGGTGGGGCTAGTGAGTGAGCTGCTGTTCATCATTCCTCTGACTGTGGCGGATAATGAGTCCGTGATCTTCCACCCCTTCCAGACTTGGGCTGGGGGTATAGTGTTGACCAAGGTATGCTGGCTGGTGTGTATACATCTGTTAGGCTTACTTGGTTGTAGGAGTCTCCAATACGAATTGTGTTGATCAAACTGTGGCAGACAACGGAATGGTTATTTTCTCTCCCTCTGTATCAGATCTGGGCCGAGATTTAGTATAAGCACTGTATAGTCTAAAACTTACTGTAAAATGAGTCTAAACGAGGCACCTCACATTGTACCCTCTGAAGTATTTGGTTTTATTGGAAGACAAGCGAGTAGGCCCGGGTAGTGAGTATTTATGTATATGTATAATATATATATATGTGTAAGGCAACAGACTTCGCGAATCCTACACGCCATATACTCGTCATCTAAATATTCCACACATACATTTCTCGTCTCAGGTGGCGCACAAGCTACTGATGCTCGGCCCAGTAAACAGCTGGCAGGACACGTTTCTCATTCTGGCAGCCACGCCGTACGACGAGCTCGACACAACACACCTACACCAGACTATCACCAGGCCTGTTGTGGAAGTGTTGCTGCTGAGCTTACTGGTGCCCTATGTGGCTTCCAAGGGTGTCTTCGCCTTCTTCTGCTCGTCTCCGGATCTGATCAACGTATGTGTGCTTGTGTGTATGTGTATTAGTTCTTGCTGTAGTTCCTGTGAAACTATTCCGCAATGCGAATTGTTGAGCCTGGAAGTTCATTGCATTTTATTTAAGAGCTTAGTTTATTCACCTGCCATCTGTATAGGCCGTACATCAGCGTTCCTTTCAGGATTGATATCGATTTGTTTTCGCTTTTTGATCTATCTTGAATTGGCACTTAACCTTGTTAGATTTAGGATGTCGTAAACAAAAAGTACATGTTCTTGGTGCTGCTCGAGTTCAGCTTTTAGTACATTTTATGGTATGAATCCGCGAGTGGTTAGTGTAAGCGCCTGCGCCATTCACCATCATCCTCCTTGGCACACTTAGTATCCGATAATAATGTGCCTAATTTGCTTCCTCCAATTTGTTGGTGGGTAAGCAGTTGTATTAAGATGTCACCCTTACTTACCTTATACTTTCGATTTGTTTGTCTTGTATCTGCACAGTTCGTATTCCGGTACTCGCACCTAGCGTTTCTCTCCGGCGTGTTGTTTTACAAAATGGCCGAACTTACGCAAGAGTGGGTCAGCACAGTACATGATGACGTGAAGAAAAAGAAGTATCTTATCGACCTTACTCTACTAAACATCGACGATATGAGCGATAACGGGGGTGTTGCGCCCACGCAGCATCTGCATACGGATTAGCATATGCTTCTTGAAAATAAATATTACTATGACTGGTTTTGATATTTGAAATGCTGTTTTACATGCGTAGATATCGTCGGCGATAGGGTATCAAGTTTTGCAACAAATTGTGCAATGAATCAACATGAAGCCAAGAGGGGTTTCTTATTAACGAAGTGTTTATTCAAATTTGATCGGCTATAAAATTGATAGAGCACGAAACTGAATGTCACTTCGCTATAGATCAGCACATTGGGTGTAATTTTATATACAACATACTCACATTTTCATTCTGCGTTAGCGATTATAGTTTGTAGGTTATACGACGCACTCCAAACCAGCCCATTCTCTTGCTGGCAAACAATACCATCCTGACCTACTGTAAACTCGTGCTCAACTATAGGGCACAGACAGGTGACGGGATATCTCACGCCGCTAAGTGTTATCGATTCGTTGTAGCACGGTGCAGTCATACATGAAGCATACAATCCTTTCTCACAATCCGTGGAGCCCATTTCCCATCCGTAGATACTGTCCCCTGATTCGTTGCCCGAAAAGGCCAGGCTAAAGTCAGAGATAAGCTCTGCCGGTCCAGTTGGCAGGTCAGCGTACATGTTCTTTGGATTGTTCACATATTGGCAGATAGGGGCACTGTTCGGCTCACTGCACCCGACACTATTAGATCCTTCGGGACATGCTTGGAGGGTTTCTTTCGACAAGGTATCATTCAGAATGGAATCGACGCCCACGTGATTACTTCCGTGCCAAGCTACACATCCACAGCGACCCACCCCCTTACTATTTTCTTCATTCGTCCAAGGCCAAATTTCACTGTCATCGGAAACTATCTCGCATACCGCGTAGAAACACAAGGCGTAATCGACTCTGGGCGTATCGATGGCTATATTGTCGGTGGTAGAGCATTCAACTGTATAGCCTGCACCGTTACCTCGGAAGTCAAGATCTGGTGGTGGCAGTATTGGTGATTGATCTGGGCTGGGCGTATATTGAATCATTTGGTCTAATGCAGGTGAGCTAATACTCTTTGCGGCCGAATTATTACACAACATAAACAAGCCCAGGGAAACAATCAAGATTGAGGAAATCATATTCTATTTGGATTTCGTTTAGATTCCGTAGACGTTAAATACCTCCTTTTATATTGGCCTTTCTCAGATATTTTGTTTACTCCGTTCCCTTCAATCTTCTACTACATACCCCCCTCCTTCGCGGTCATCGACTGCTTCAAAGGACAAAGTGTGTGTTTGCCTGTCGGCTGTTTGGCTTTTGCTTCCGTTGGGAGATTCCTTTTGCTCTTTGGGTTCCAAACCATTCACATTTCCTGGTGACTTCTTGTTCCTAATAGGTTATAACTAGGGAACGGCCGTCGCGACATGTTGCCAAAAATGGCGTTTTTTTTTTTTCAGTTAAAGCCAGACTGGGACATGTATTATAGAAAAACTGAAAAGGCATAAATACCTGGCCAGACACCCGGCAACGACGACACCCAGCTGCCAGCATGTCGGCCGACACGTCGTACATGTCGTTTGGTTGTATGTCGTCCCGACACGTCGCCGACATCGCCGACATGTCGGCACTGACATGTTGGTGTCGGTCCTCCCCACAATAGTCTGGGTGCAGTAGGCCAGGTCAGTAGGACCACCAGTATTTTTCTCAATGTACTGTTTTTTTCTTCTGACTTTATTATATTCATAACGGTCACTTTGGAGTACTTTCTTGCCCTGCTCCTCGCAGAAGTATGTTTGGGATGGGCGCCTTATGTAGGCGTTTGTTGTGTATTGTGTGATCTTGGACTGTTGCTTGTCGACGACGCACCACCATGATTAAATACTTTTTACAGATGCTAATACAATTCGTTTCAAACAAACAATAAACATGACAATTGATAACCGTTTCACGAACCGCTTCACTCATACTATCATTATACCTATAGCTTCAAAGCTTAAGGTTTCAATTTTTATGAAGAAGCATAAAAGTCGCGCAAAAATCTGCTACAATATGAAATATTTACATATTTAGTTTACACATCAAATGAACAACCACATAATATGATAATTGTTATTGTGCATGCATCAATGTTGCACTTTGGCTGTCGGGTTTATGTATTTACTATTCTACTTCTGTTTTTGTCAAATGACAAATGTCCTGGATATTTGAATATTTCATATTTGCAAATTCTTGAGGTGCATTTCGTTTTATTTTCAGGTGCAATTGATAGCTTGTGCTCACGAAACTCATTGGTGTAGATATTTTACTGTAATTTCATTGGCTGAATATTTTTTTTTGAATGAAAAACCATGTCGGCAAAATTGGTACAGACGACACTGTACAACGACGACATCCCCCTGCCAGCATGTCGGATATATATATATATATTCTATTCAATTGAGAACGCTGTCGTACAAGTCGTTCAGGAAAATGTCGGTGTCGTTTACCAACCCAGATAAATACATATGTAGCCTCTGACGGAGTCACTCATTGTTCAATTTTTTTTTGTACAATTGGGAAACCCCGAAAAGGTCATGAAGATGGAAGAGTTGAAGCTATTTTCAAAAGCGAAGTGTACACAACTTGCGCTAAATAAAAATAATAATAAAAACGAGAGTTCTGGAGTTCACAATGTCACGACTCGAAACAGAGCTCTCCCCTCTCAAACAGTCAGACCTCGGCTCCATATGTACTCCGATTTTACATAGTTCTTAGTTCTGACTGACTGACTGACTCAGAGTGTCAGACTGTCTATGTATGTATTTAAAATAACTAAATATCTGCATTCTTCAACCACTTGTGACAACCAGGCTGGCCTGTCTGTCAAACTGTTGCTGCATTGCAGTGTTGTCTCATGTCCGAGTCCCTGACAAGTGACAACTGTCAGTGTCTGTCTGTCTGCTGACTGTCTGTCGTTTGTCTGAGACTCTGAGTGTATGTCACATTCCACTCAAATGATATTTCGCTGTCATTGGGTCATGATTTAAAAATAAGAGATCGAGGAGTAGATTGTACAAAGGATCGGGAAAAAAAAATTTTGTATGTATGACAACTGATTCATAATTGTTTTTTACAAATAAAAAAAGTAAAAAAATAGATCATTTGTATTTTTATTATTAAAATAATAATACAAACAAAAAAAAGCAAACAAACAAAACAAAACAAAACACACCGATCCACTGATCCTTCATCCTCTTGGTTCCTTTAGTGGACCTTAGGCTTGGAATCTTGGATGACACGAGTAAATAGATACCTCAAAAGTCCTCGAGTATTACAGTACATAGCCCTATTTCAAGGTTCAAACTGTTATTTCTATAATGTAGACACAAATTATACCAGTTGAAGTAAAAATGGCATTACATAGCAGCATTTGCGGTACTAGCTAAAAGGATGCGTGTAGTCATGTGACTAAATGATAGCTACGTTGTCAATTATGTTAGTAGTGTATTGTATTAACCGTGAGAGATTGCGCATGTGCGTGCGCATGTGCGTGGTGACACTTTATCTGTGGTTGCGGCGGAGAAATGATAGATAGATGGCGTTGGAATGAAGGCTGTAGGCTTAGTTGGCTATGCAGTGCAGACTTTGTCTAAGGGACTAGACATAGTGGAACAGTAACTGAGTCTAATAGAAATTCCGAGTATAAAAGGAACAGTCAAAAGAGAGAAACGGACAGTTCTATCGTGAGTACAATCACGTATATTAGACTGTTCGCAGTCGACAAGTGCACTATAGTACTACATACAGAAGAAGAAGAAAAAAGTATGAGCTTTTTTTAAAGTATATATGTATTGGGTTCGGAAACTTTGTGACTAGGGCGGGAAGTACACCTGAAAGTAAAATGGACCGTATCGGCTGTGTCTATCAATAAGATGTCGATATGAAATAGAAATTCACCGGTTAAAAAGTGCGCTCATGTAGGACGAATTTGACGACTTAGAAAGTGCACGTTTATGGATGTACATAGTACCATAGCTGACATAAAAAAAAGTAGTGTCTCTCCGTGATTTAATCGTTTTTGCATGTTTTGATCCGAGGGTTAGCGATGTGTATTGTGCCTTATAAGGCTTTTATAGGGCCATACGATAGCTAGTAGGATGCGTAAGGTATAGTACATTGCCAAAGGCTTCTAAAAAGAGCATCCCGAGGAAATCGTAAGTTTTTTTATAGTCGAGTCAAAGTGGCTCATCCATTATTAACATTTGCCGATCTGAATGAAGAAATATGTCAATCGGGAAGGCTCTTTGGTACGACATGTGGATGTGTGTACTCTGTTGTGCAAAGGGGTCGAAGTGGACATGTTACTTACTCAATGGCGTATCCTTGATGCGGCCACCGGCTTTTAGGTTTACATCATCGACACGTTTAAATTATGGGTTCAGGGATTAGCCGTGATACACACAGAAAAGTGATCTATCTTGGTGCGGGCTCTTTTGGCCATATATGCCACCTAACCCTTAAAGATCTGCGAGAATTAGAGAATTTGATATTGAATGGCAGGACGATACTGAGGGATCCATGCGCTTACCCTCAATAGTGAACTATAAATGCAGAAAATCAATAAAAGGTCTAAAATGAACTATTTGACCCCTACAAAAGCATTTCCGGACTTACCGCAGGACACCTCTTCGTGGCGTAGGCTCAAGTGTCGCGTAGTACACGAGCATGCACGTGTTATTAATAGCGATCCACGCGCTCAGATTTGAAAGTGGGAATGCAATCACCAGGCCATACTTAGTGTGGCTACTTCTGACTCTGATGTTGCACACACAACCATCGGACCTACTGCTCGAATGACTGTATTTTCTGCTAATAATACATTACTTATATCTGCACAACGAGAAGAGCCTCGGTTAGCGTTCTCTATTAATGCACCTGGTCTTATTTTGCCTATGCGAGTTGATGTCAAAGTATCTCCTAATGGAACACGTATAGGAAAAGCTACAGGCCTTGATGAGACACCCATATTTCACTATCGATGAACATGAAGTTGTGACAGCACACAAGGGTGAGAGTCTCCAAATTTTGGTTTCGTTCTCGTCGTCGACTGTGACAACTTTTTTAGTAGGAACAAGGGAGAATAGGTCATTACAATTCTCGGCCGTCTCGACATAGAATAATTTATTGTATTCATCTATCTACCACGTACGCACACAAACTGCCATCTGTTGACGTATATGTACAACCTTCGTGCCATATTTCCCCGCAAGTACTCACAGGGGTACGATGTCTACGTTTCGGAAAATCATATATACAGAATTTGAATGCCAAATTCTAGATCAGAGTATGACTTAACAGTTCTTTGTTAACTACCACCCGGTTGATTAGCGTAGCATCGTCGGTGTTAGCCTTGATTATATCGTATACTGTGCATATATCGCAATTATTAATAGAGAAGCAGGCGGCTAGTAGCTGCAAGGGAACTCATTATAGGATGTGTTAGTACAGGGCTATCTACGTTCAAGTTCTGAGCTAAATACGATCATATCCTTAGCACTAAATCTAGCAGGGAGTACTTTGCATCTTTGAACAGCATACGCACCCAAAGCTAGTAACCTTATCTTCGTATAAGCCGAAATATCTGACAGCACTAAAGTAGCTGACCACGATAATGGCGCTAGAATCTTACTCAACATGCATACATACACGAGAAATCAAATGCCACACATACCCAATTAAAATATGATACTCTTCAACATACGCATAGCATGATACTTATGCCTCTCTGTGATCGCCCGCTCACAGATAATCGCCCAAATCTATCAAGCAACATCTTGCGGGCAACTGAGTGTACGAACTCTTTATCTCAAGCTGATCACCGCTAACGTCTTCACCGGACTGGCGGTATGTTTACCCACACGAAAACAAGCTAACAGATGAACATGTTCTTTGTCACTTCCATCTCTCGCTTATGCCTGACACTCAATGGTTCAGACAAGTTCTTTTAACAGCAAACGCATCCTGAATCAACTCTAAGAGTTCTACTAGAGTTGAGTTTCTTTGAATGATTTTCATCGACTCTATGTCATAGCCTTTTGAACATCAGAAGGCTAGATATTAAAAATGACTATGTATGTATCGTGTGTGTACACATATGTATATTCTTTATAAAAAATGTATCTATGTACAGGGGTAAGAGGTGCACCGTGCTACGGATCTTTAGGCGCGCTTTTCAAGCAATCCAATGGGATGGAAGAAAAAGATGTGTATGTGTGCTTCTCAGTTTCACCAAAGGTTCGTATGTATTTATTTATTCTTGGTTGCGTGTTAAAAATATTAAGATGCACACGGAATAACACACCTGTGTATGTTTTATAAATAACTATAAGTATATGTTTAGATATCATGTAATATATTGCTTGCTACATATGCTGTTGGGTGTGAACTGACATTATATTCATCGTTGGCCCATGTCAAACGAAGGTAAGTCGCGCTCGTATCTTACACTAACAAGCTATGATCAGCACGACACTGTCTCGATAAACTAAATTGCAAACTTATCCACCGTATACACTGTACTCAAGGACAAGGAGTAGTTATATCGACACTATACTCAAGGAAAAGAGTAGTTATCATATATACTCGCATACTTTATCTCTTTTGAATGCTATCGGGAAGCATCGAAAATGGAGAAGAACGTAGCCACGGAAGTGGGCGCACGTGAGCGGTTATCCAAAGCCATATACTTTCATCACCCTACTCGTGACTCAAGAAACACCGTACATGAACCCTTGCCAAGTGCATGCGGGTTTCCATATGCGTTTGATGGTGAAACAGACGATGAAAGAGAAAAACGGTCTGATGCATACTTAGAATGTTGGGGGGGTATTGAGGGACTGATAGACTACCATACGAACGATCTATACTCGCAATTGTATGGAGACGTCAATAAATTTGTGCGGAGAGCTTCTGTTGCATTCAATAAAAGAACAGCTATTGTTGAGGTAAGTGTTTTCCCTATACATCTATATATACATATATATATATATATATATATATATATATATATATATATATATATATATATATATATATATATATATATATATATATATATATATATATATATATATATATATATATATATATATATATATATATATATATATATATATATATATATATACATATATATATATATATATATATATATATATATAATATATATATATATACGTATTATGTGTTTGTATATATATATATTATATGTATGTGTGTGTTGTGTGTGTGTGCGTGCGTGCGTACGTACGTATGTACGTACGTATATATATGTACGTGCATGCAGAGCGCTACGTACGCACGCAACGCGCGCATGCATGTATGTATGCAGCATGCACAATGCACGCACGTACGCACGCATATATATATATATATATTGATATGATGCGTGCGTGCGTGCGTGCGTGCGTGCGTGTGAAAACCATGTATCCATATATATCCATGCATCCATATATCCAAGTATCCATGTATCCATATATCCGTTTTATCCATGTCCATATACGTGTCCATGTATCCATTCTATATCCCTATGTGCATATGCATATATATATATATATATATATATACGTGCGTGATGTGCGTGCGTGTGTGCGTGTGTGCGTGTGCGTAAGAGTGTATATGTGTGTGAGAGAGCGTACGTGTGCGTGTGTATATGTGCGTGCGCGTGTGATATATATATATATGCACAAGAGCAAGTAATATACATATATATATATATATATATATGTAATGTGTCTGTGTGTGTCCGTGTGTGTGCGCGTGTGCAGTGTGTGCGTTTTGTGTGTGTGCATGTTTGTATATGTATATTTTTATATGTGTGTATGTAGATATGTATATATATATATATATATATATATATATATATATATATATATATATTATATATATATATATATATATGTATATATATATCACGTATCTGTCAGTCACGATTGTTTAAAGTGTATTATATACATATACAAAATGCGTAGGTTTTTTTCACAACTATTTACTTGTGTGTGTGCGAGTGTGCGCCTGAATTCGTGTGTGTGCGTATATGTATTAGTATATATATATATATATGTGTGTGTGTGTGTGTGTGTGTATTTGTGTGTGTGTGTGTGTGTGTGTGTGTGTGTGTGTGTGTGTTTTTAGTTTACATAAGTCAAATGAATATACATATACAATCTCAATTCATACATATGCAATCTGCTGAGTCGGCTCTTTCATCTTCACCTCTATGTCATGATTATGTAGTTCTTCTTGACATGTGAAATAAACACCAATTATTACCCGAAAACACAAAGCTATATATGATTGAAACTTTCATATCTGTGAACGTCCTCTGGCACCCCTCTGTTGCATTTCTATTCAAAACATAAATCGACGTCTTAATAGAATTTACAACGTTACTATTGCTCAGCAGTGCGATGTGACACACTACTCTTGTTTTTGAATTCATATATGGCAACCTATTGACACCTGTGCTAGTGAATGGGTTCAAGTCTGCAACCGTTCGTACTACTGCATGCATTGACTGTTCAGAGCCAACTTCTGCGTCGTTTACAATACAGCAATCAGAACCGAGATCCAATACCGCACACGTCGACAGTATCAACAACACTACCGCGACTGGCACGGACAATACTCCAGGTGTGCCGAGTGCTGTACACACACCCAGCAAGCCCTTTTCAGGGTCCAGTTATGGGAGATATGATACGCTGAGCGTGTCTGAGATCCCAACAGCGCTGCTACACACAGGCTCAAATGTATCCGACCATCCCGTTCTGTTGAACCAAATTTCACACAATCTGATGTTAGGAAGCACTCCGGGCGAGCCGCAGGTTGTGACGCATAGTTTTGGTAAGTGTGGGAGGTATTGCCTTGGATGACACATATACTGTAACCTGGGCCGTGCTTGTGTCTACAGACGAACTTTCCCGGTACTTCTCGCGTTCTCACTCACACCAGCCCCACTTTTCGTATCTATACACACAAATGTTCGTATATATATATGAATGAGTGCAAACGCAGAACTATGTATCTGTGGGTGTGAAAAATGCATACATATAAATGAACAAGTACCCGTGTTTTACTGTTGCAGCTAGAGGCCCGAGGCCGTGTGTTCTAAAGGGCGACGAATGCACAACGCTACAGACCACCGTGAAGAACATCGTGCAGAGCTTCACTAACGTCACAGACGACGGTGGTAGTGCACAGATTGCCGCCATCGACACAACGTATGCAAATGCCCAAGATTTCTGGCAGCTGCATATGTGGTACAAGGCTAGATATGCGCCTGTACGTGAGGCTAACTCGGACGATGGGCCAACAAGTGCGGGCACAGGTACAGAAATGGGCGGCGGTAAGCCAGGGGAGACGGATGCGAATAGAACGGCAAGTACAGACGCTGGTACAAGTCCCCCAGTAGATGGCAGCACACAAGGAACCACGAGCGTGGCTTCAGACACCGCCGCACACACACCCACACCCACATATACTGCTGAGCACACCCAGCTGCGCTACCCCCCATTGGTAGTGCTATTCGATGACTTCGAGCGGTTCTCAGGGCCTTTACTGGATGCATTGATACACATATGCAGACAGTGGCTGCCGTCTCTGCCCTTTGTGTTCATCTTCAGCATCGCCTCGTACTTTGACCGTGTGCACGATGTGCTCAACCGCACATCGCTGTCGGCGCTAAATATGACACGGTTGACACTTCAGGTGCGTGACATGGGGATGTGCATATGTTGGTCTTTGTTTGTATGCATGCATGTCTACGGTTAAGAGTGATGCACCGACGTTCAGACATGTCTATTGCGATGGATTCTATTCAATGCGCAGTTTCTGACACTTAAGGCAAGTGTCAGAAAGCGACACATTTTCTGGGATAGAACATAGAAACTTTTTAGAATATAATATGCAGACTTGCTTACATGTGTCGTTATAAATCATGCATAAACGCACTTGGATTATTCCAAGTTGGATATGTATAGCTGAATAACACTACATGTTGATTGCTTCTAATAAATATATATA
>LUCW03001109.1:0-17216 GCA_001586965.3 Sphaeroforma sirkka | reverse complement strand
ATGGGATAGTTGACACATCATTATCACACATTGTTACACACACACACACATATTACACACATTACTATTGTCAGTTATTGCCACGCATATATTGCCGCATACATATTGGCATTATTGGCTGCATGAAGTTGACAGTATTATTATTATTACTTTGATTAGATATTATTATTATACACATTTATTGCCGCATTATTGATATTAATACGCACATATGCATTGGCTGCATACAAAGTACGCATACGTATTACGCATGCATGTATTATTATATATAGTAGAGTTAGTTACATATATGTTGATGGCTATTATTGATATTATTATTATTATTATTATTATTATTATTGCCGTACGTATTACTAAACATATTACACCTTACGCCTATCACGCACATACATTATTGAGCACATCATCATCAGACATTATGTTGCTGCCACACACACAAGGCCACATGGCTATTGGCTACTTACCTGACCCACAAACACAAAATTTTAATACGCGCACATTGACACACACACATTACACACACACAATATTTATTACTACTACGCACGCGCAATACGCATATTGATACGCATACGCATACGCATTAATGCACGTATTGGCTGATACGCCATTACATTATTAATATTATTATTATTATTGATATTATTATTAATATTGCCAGTCATTGGCTAGATTGACACATTATTATTACGGCATTACGCAATGCACACACATTACATTAATACAGGCTACCCGGTTAGACACGCATACGCATTAGCCATTATTATTATTACATATTGGCCACACACACATACGCACACATTGCACATGATTTACACATACTTTGATATCCATTACACATACGCATGTACACACATTATATACGCATACGCATATATTAGTTGGTTATTGACACATTATTACGTCATTTTACATACAATATTACGCACACGCACGCAACATTTCTCTGTTATTGAACATTATTGCTACGTAGAGTGCCAATATTGCATTGTTATTACTGCCATTGCCACACACACGCATTATCATACGCACTTGCCAGCCATTAATATTGACACATCCACACACACACACACAATGCACATTTAATGCTATCATTGACAATACACATCAATAATAATATCATCAATATGACACATAATATCACACACACACACACGCACACACACATATTATCACGTACAATGCATATATTTACTGGCTACGCATACACACTATTATTGCATTACGTTAAGGATACATTATTAATATTATTATTATTTATTATTACATATTATTTATATACATACATTACACACATTAATACATATGCACATACGCATTACGCATTACGCATACGCATTACGCATACGTACGCATTACGGGTTACGTATTGTACGACATGTGATTATGACACATTATTACACACATTACACATATTATTGTTACATATTACACCACATACGCAACACATTTATTATTATTACGCATACGTGATACTGCAATACGCATTTATTATTATATTATTATTGATATTATTATTATACACGCAATGCATTACTTACACACGTTATTAATGCATATTGAATAATATTACTATACATTATTATTATTATTACATTACTATTACTATTGACATTATTATTAATGCAATATTGACACACACACACATGCATTATTATTACGCATTATACATGACACATTACACATACATAGCTTATTGTACGTACACATTGTACTTGTCATGCATTACGCATTACGTACGCATTGTATTGATACATGCATTATTACTTAATATTATTGTTAATAATATTATTACACATTACACACACATTACACATATTATTACTACTACACACATTATTATTGACAATGCTATTATTATTATTATTATTACTTGCTACACACACATACATTACTGTGCACATATTATATGCATTATTATTATACACATTACATACATGGTTGACACATTATTATTATCATTATTATTACACATTATTACTGGCTACACATTATTATACATTATTACGCATTGACATTACGCATTATTATTGTGCCATGCATTTTCATTATTGACTATTACATACATATTATTATTATTGACATTATTGGCTATATTATTAATTACATACACATTGGCTGACATTACGCATACACGCAATACGCGCATACGCATATGCATGCATTACGTACGCATACGCACATCACATACGCATTACGCACGTATTTTTGTCATTATTATTATTATTATTATTGATACACATACACATTGGATTACATTACACACACACATTACGCATTACGTTAATCACATTATTGCATACGCATTATTATTATTATTACATACATATTACACATACACATTACAATGTGCACGCATTACATTACGACATTGATTACGATAGGCACATACACATTGCCAGATATTATTACTGTGGACATACATTATTTATTATTATTATTATTATTATTATTATTATTACACACATTATGTATACATACACATATTATTACGCACAATTGCCATTACGCATTATTATTACGCACATATTATACACACATTACATATTGTATTATTATTATTATTATTAAGCATTATTACATACACATGACATTACTACATACACATATTGATATGCACATACGCATACGTACATGTATTGGCCTTATTACGCATTACATACACACACATTATTATTACATATATATTATTGAGCATATTATTACATACACATACTATTACAAACATATTATTGCATTACGCATATGTTATTGCACATTATTACATTGTTATTATTATTACATTATATTATTATTACATATATTATTATTGATACATATTATTATTACATTATTATTACACATTGTCTACACACACATACGCATTACATTGATTTATTGACATATGACATCATTGTATTGGCTTAATGGCTGTTATTATTACCTGGTTATTGACAAACATTGACACAGACACATTACATATTAATACGCATATTATTGGTTTATATTATTATTATTATTACATTATTACATACATACACATACACATGCTTATTACATTATACATATTGGTATTACGTATTACATATTACACACATTGCACACACACACACACACACACACATACATACGCATACACATTACACATATTGCATTACACATACACATTATTGCATTGGTGTTGACACACACATATTATTATGACACATATTGGTTTATTATTATTATTATTATTACATACGCACATTATACACATGCATACATATTATTGGTTGACACATTATTATTGGCTTTATTATTGGCCATTACACACACATACACATGGTTTATTATTATTATTGTTATTGGTTATGACATATTGTATTGGACACACACAAACACATTATTGTCGTATTGTTTTGTTGGTTATTATATTATTACATATTGGTTGGCACACATACTACATGGTCATTACATTATTGACTGGTTGTTATTATTATTATTGGCAGTATTACACATATTGGCTGTATTGGCCACACACATTACATGGAGCTATTACACATCATTGGCTACATATGCATATTATTATTGGTTATTACATATTACACAATATTATATATAATATTGGTTGGAGCTTGCACACACATACAGTTGGTTAACATTATTACACACATTTGCTGTTATTACTGACATATATATTATACATTATTATTATTGTTATTGGTTGTTATGTTATATTATATATTATTATTATTACATATATATATATTATATATTATATTATTACATATGTACATACATATTACATATTGGTTATATATTGCTATATATATATATATATATACATACATATATACATATACATACGATAGACCAAAAAATTTATATACCCTTTGGGGACAATCGGAGAGGCCGCTAGTCCCTCTTTTTTTAAGAATTATTTATCTGTAGCTATGATTCTATTTTTAATAGGGGTTTTAGGTATCGTTTTAAATCGTAAAAACTTATTAGTAATGTTAATGTCAGTGGAGATAATGTTATTAGCAATTAATTTTAATATCAATAAAACTTTATTTTTATAAACTAATAACGTTAAATTTTTATAATTCACTAGAAAATCTTTAGGGGGTATCAACCATTCAATAATTTTTATTTTTAATTGAAGTAAACCATTTTTATAGTGGGGAATAGTTTCTTTTCATCTTTTTAATCCTCCTACACGGGGGCACTATGCTCTACAATAGAGTTTTACTTCCATAAAAAGCTAGAACCTAAAGATAGACTTATAGAGAGGGAACATCGTGTGGTATGATAATAAGTGTAGGATCTTGGTATAAAAGTTTCCGTTCTTGTTTTTTTTTCTGATTAGTTTACAGGAATACAAGTTTACTTACAGCTGCTTGGGTTTTGAGTTGGTAGTAAAACTTGGTGGTCATTATATTGTGGGTGTGGTTTATCAGTTGTCAGTTGTCAGTATCCTTTAAGCTCTCCTGGTATAGAGATATCCCTTTCTCTTATCGATTTTTATAAGGTAGGTGTCGTTAAAAAGAGACCGGCTCTATCTGTAAGGTATGAGACGATAGTTTATGCGCCCAGCTACACCGGAAACGTTAAAAGTATTTAACATGGGGTTACTAGCCAATGGATACAGTCACTTCTTGGAAGGTTATAAATCTAAATCCAAAGGATAAAATCTTTGATCTTTTTTCTAAATATCCATTTAACTTTTTCTTTTCAAATTTAGCTAAACTATTTAACAGAGTAAAAACGTAAGCTTGAATTACACAAACAGCAACCTCTAAAAAAGTAAGAATGAAGATTATAAGTAAAGGAAGTAAGGCAGACATTCCTGCCACAATTTAGTATCACTTCCCTCTTATTAGGCTTATATTCCCACGGGACACCCCCAATTACACGGGGGGGCATCCTGGAGGGTTCCGTAGGGACCCTCTTACACCTCCGGTATCACCGTGGAGGATGTGGGTCCCCTCCCGGATAAGCACCCGGGAGGCGGCCCTCTTCGGGGTTCCGTAGTCTAGTTTTGATCATGGTGGAGGATGTGGGTCCCTCTCTCCCCGGACACCTCCGGGGCAATGATAATTAGCTTTTCCGTGTGGATTGTAACCCTGTGTGATATACTACAATATCATTTACTATAGATATCTATGCCTTATATACCATCCGAAAGGAGGGGAGGGGAGGGCTGTACCTTAAATCCATCCTTCCCAATGGAGCCTCTACCACTAATGAATTATATATAATTAACAATACTCAAGGGAGTTATGGTTGCTAGATAGGTTATCAACAATAAAGTCCAGTGTATAAATAGGTAGAGGTGAATGGTAGAGGGTGCCCGCCTTCAGCAAGGAGGGATATCATCTGCGATGTCGAACTTGATCCTGAAGGGACTGCTATATATATATATATATATATATATATATATATATATATATATATATATATATATATAATATATATTAGATAGTGGGTATAAAAAAAACCTTTCAAAATATTTAAAAGAGGCCACATCTCCACAATCTGGCATCTCCGTCATCTCTATTTCGTCTCAATCGGATATTAAAAAATAGTGATTGACGCGTTTCGATTGACTCGTCAACCCTATTAGGTCAAGTCTGAGTCATCAAATTACACAATTTAACTCTTTATACAACTCCCAAAATTTTAACCGTTTTACATGATTGCATCTATATGTAGCGATAACTGATAACTATTAACTATTAAAACTATCGCACACAACAGTCCCACACCCCTCTATATAGAAGTTAACTACGGAACTATAGAAGAAACAACAGCTGTATGTTAACCTATTGTTTTACTTTAAAGACTTGTGTGGACTTCAATCGATAGCTTCCGGTCACGTCACAAGTAGAAAAGGCATTTCAACATGGCAGTTGAAACAGACACTGTCGATTTTGTGCATCGGCCTCCGAGAAAGATATAAGCTCAAAACCACCATACAACACTGGCAGCTGAGAGACCTCATTCAGCCATGTGCTGATCCAAACGAGTTTGTGTATGTCCATGGCCATACTGTCAGCAAATTCAATGCGACTACCCAATTGGTACGTGGCTTTGTACGGAAATATTAGGCTGATGCGTTTAAAGTTGCAATTTTATTTCACATCTTCGTTCTCGGTATAACAATGTAAAAGGTATTCAATTCTAGATCGGATACATCTATACTCTTTTTTTGAAGGGAATCGCATATATATATGTGTATAAAGAGACCTATTCGATGAGCGACAAACCTCTTGGACATATTTCACGCACACACTGCTGTGTGCACATAGCGCTTTATGTGTACACGTCTGGGTATATATGTATGTGTACGCGTATGTGTGCGTGTATCTTATATTATATATATATATATATATATATATAAATCATATCTTTAAACTAAATCTTATATCTACTTCTATATATCTATATTTATATGTATAATGAATATATAGTTTTACATATACTGCTGTATATATTCATGTATATATATATATATATATAATATGTGTGTGCGCGTGTGTGCATATATATATATATACGTATGTATATGCATATGTGTATATGTATGTGTAAAACAACGAATATATATATATATATATATATACATATAAATCATATCCTTTAAACCATATCCTTATATCCACTTCTATATATCCATATTATGTATGCATAACGAATATATAGTCTTTGCATATAATCACCGTATATATTATCCTCATGTATTATATGTATATTATATATATATATACATGCGTGTGTGCGTGCGCATTATATACATGCATGCATGTGCGTGTAAACGACGAACAAAAATATATTATATGCATATTATTATATATGCGTGCGTGTGCGCCATGCTGTACGCATATGCATAATGCATATATATTATATACTATTATTATTATATACATATTATATATATACATATATATCCATTATTCATATGTCATATTATATATACGTATTATTATATATATGTATATATATATATTATTATTATATATAAGCAGATTGATTATATAAACATTGACATGACGCATGGATCCGATGGATGAGATGGATCGATTATGGATATACATATATATACATACATGCATTACTACACAAAAAATGCAACAACCTATATACATCCATGCGCATATGAACAACGTTTATATAATTCCGCATAGAACGCCGCATGTATATATATATACATGCGCGTGTGTGCATATGAATATGATATGCATATTATTATTATTATATATTATTATTATTATACATACAAACAAATTATTATATATATTATTATATGCTATATTCATATATATATATATATATATATATTATTATTATATATACCCCATACGCATATTACAATCATTATACATATATCCTATATTACATGTATTATATATTATTATATTATATTATATTATTATTATTGATTATACATATATAATTGTATGCATATATTATTATATATATATTATTATATTATTATTATTATTATACGTATATGCATATATCTATTACATATATATTACATATTATTACATGGTATATATTATAACCCATAATACATATTATAATATATTACATGCACACATATGATACATATGTTACATGTGCGTGCGTGTGCGTATATTATAATATATTATTATTATATTATATATTATACATATTATTATTATTATTACATACATTGAACGGTTGTGCGTGCGTGCGTGCGTGCGCGCGCAACGCACGTTCCCATATATTATATATTATACATTATGCGTGCGCATATATTATTATTACATGTACGCAAAATACATGCGTGAGCGTGCGTCCGGTCTGATTACGCATTGAGACATTATTGCATATATATATATATTATATATACATACATATACATGCGTGCGTACATATATATACGTATGTAAACATGCGTGAGCGTGCGTCCGTCTGATTATGCATGTTGATTATGATTATTATTACATTATGCATACATATATATACGTATATGTGTGTCCGTGTCCGTGTCCGTGTGTCCGGTGTGTCTGTGTCCGTGTCCGTGCCGTGTTCAGTTTTGCTTTATGTAACCGTGTGTGGGTCCGGTGCATAACCCATATATATATATATATATATTATATTACATATCTTTATATTTATATATATTATAAAACATAGAAACATATTATATATACATGCGCGTGTGTATAGATCCATATACCCAGTATATTATATATAACATATATATATATATATATACGCCTGTACATATTATATATATGTATATAATCCATATATGTATAATATATATATATATATATATTATATATATATATATATATATACATGTGCGTGCGTGCGTGTGTTTGTGTGCAAGCATGTTTGTATTATATTTTGTATGTATGTGTTTATATATATATATATATACGTGCGTGTGTGTGTCTGTGCTTGCTATTGTATGTATTGTCCATCTATTTGTATGATGTGTTTATATATATATATATATATATATATTTCTGTTTATATTTCCTTATATATATAGTTACACTTCTCTTTGTTATATACAGGTACACTCGTTGGCTAGCTGAAGTATTCAGTTGATGTTGTTTGTTTACTCATCGTCTGTCAGTATAATTGATGAGCATGGAATGTGTTATGTGTTCGAACTGTATGTGATAATTAAATTGTATGTATACATATTCACGGTGATATGTACGAGGTTGATCGTTTTATGTCTGTGCAGTTTTATACAGCTATCAACAAGAACTATAAATTATCTTGCACTTTGCATAGCATTTATTCGAGACTATTGTGTATGTATAAATCACCATATTTTTGGATTGTTATTTTGCTCGTGCATACAATGGTGTATCATAACTCAACACAGAGAGGTTCATGTTTTCTACTGCACTGGATCTCTTCGTTTTGTACTGATTTGGTGCTTGTTGTCCACACAACCAGGTCACACCTATCATGCCTGATCTGTCGTTCAAACCGAATTCCTTGTGCTCAAAGTTTGGATATGTAGCCGCTGGAGGCCAACGGAGCCAATTAGTAGTTAAAAATTTGGTCGGAGGAAGGTATGGGGGGATCACTGTACATACTGTTTGGTTTCCATTCCTTTGCAAAATTCCTTGCGAACTTAAAATCTGCACTGTTCGTGATGCCAGTTTGGCAGTGCACTCTCATTGCTCTTATAGCTGTACCATAGTTCAGCTACTACCAAGGCAACAGTACTTCCTTTCTTCTTGGGCATCCCGTCGGCTGAGATCGTTCTTCTACATCGAATTTTTTAAATATATACCACTTTGATGGGATCGCAATCGTATGGCGGTCTTACACCCAGATCTGCGATCTCCGTCTCAGCCCTATTTTGCAACATACATCAGACACACCACTGTTGCCTTATCCACAACATGCATCAGACACACCACTGTTGTCTTATCCATATCTCGTTTGGACAAACCCCGTCCTATATCTATTCCGCCAGGTCGCACACGGTATCGCTTGGTGGTTCTATCAATAACTCCATGGGTATGTACCGAACAGATACTGGGATCCGGCTGCTGGTATCAAACAACGACGAGAGTGTCAAGGTAAATGAGTGCCTTGTCAGTTCACTGTCGATTTGTGATTTAGATGTCGACGAAGCAAGCCCATGTGTGTTGACTTATTCCGGATATCACTGTAGTGTATCTCCGTCATCGCACTGTATCATGAAAGCAGCATGTTGCCTGAGCTGATTGCCAATCCGCTCTCATCTGTATGCAGGTGTACTCCCTTTCGGGTATGGACCATATTGTCGATATTGCGATCCCGTTTGCTGTGAACAATACGGCTGTTTCCCCAGACAACAGGACGATGCTGGTGGTGGGCGACAGCAAGGTATGCGCTGTTTGCGTGTGCTTATAGCTCAAACAGGTGTGTATATAGTCGTTTTGGCATGTGCGAGCATTCTCGCGTAGCAACTGTGTTCGATGTCTGTGTGCACAGTTTCAATGCAATAGTGTGTATCTCCCTTCACGCACACTTCGAGGTGGGTTGCCAAGATCTGTTTACGTTTTGTATGGTCCCAACTCTCGCTTCTGTCTACATAATATTGGAACCAATATGTTTACACCAACCAGTTTACTGTGTAGCGTGTTCTCGATCAATAAAATACAATAGTAGGCCATCACTGTTTTGTGTGTTACTTAACCACCCCTTCATACACACGAAGTCTTAGATTCTCATGCATATATATATACATCTAGGCAAGATACCTCGATGCACAGGTACAAGTATACATATGTGTGTTGATAGCAATGTATGCTTCATGCTGTCACGATAGGTGGGTCTTTTCTACGACATCAGGGGAGGGACCTATACACGTACAACCTCGTTCAATGCGTGTCAGAATGCGGCCTTCAGCTGCAATTGGAACTACGCAGGCGATAAAGTGGCCGTGGCTTGTCAGGATGGATCCATTGCTGTGTGGGATATGAAGTATCTAAGCAAACCTTTGACAAGTATTTCGTCGTCACAGGTGTGTGAACTTGCACATTTGTATGCAAATGTACACACACGCGCGCGTGGGCGGGGATACTTCTCGGCTCGCCTCATCTCTGCGTTATAATACTATCGAGCGTACCGACACTCATTGGCATAATTTCTATTACTTTCCTCAGTCGCCAAACACGAGTGGGGCCTGTCGCGGAGTTAAATTCTCACATAGCTCGTCGATGGATCTGTTGGTGTTCACTGAGCACGAGTCGTTAGTGCATGTGGTTGATACTCGTGCATATGTTGAGAAGCAAACGCTACGACCGTCTCCGGACCTTACACAGGGAGTGGCGGGGGTTACTTTCTCGTCAGACGCCAAGAAGCTGTTTGTTGGTAGGTTCTCCAGGTTCACTGCATGTAGGGTTCTAGGGTATCTATACATCGGCATATCATGTTTAGAATGCGTTACATCATGCATATAGTATGTCCATATCATTTCACATCCGGATCAAATAGCTTGTTATTTTTCGTACGGGTGCATTAATCGGCTCTATGGCACTGTGACTGAGGTTCGTGTATTTGGAGTAATTAATACCATATGCTCTAATTAGCTGTCGGGGCTGTCGATGTATGAAGACACACAGCCGATACAGCCAATTACACACATGCAACTACTGAGTGGGGTTCATTGTATCGATCCGTGTCACTGGACGTATATTCAATCGAGAATTGGGTGGTTTTACGCCTTGTGAGTTGTGCAATATAGACTACCTACAACCAGACCTCCCGATGATGTCTCTATTGTGTCTCGCCACCTGGCGTCATATCACATACACACATTCGTCCGTTGGCTTTGCCTTTGTAGAACTCACGTCCCTAGTTATTGTTTTTTTGCATTCACACCATTATCGTTATAGCTATGGAATGCGGAGTGTACGAATATGCCATCGATACAATGCAGAGGCGTCGATTCGCGGCAGGTGGTTTGCTTTGAAAAGTCAAATCGAACCCAAAAATACGGCTCTAAAAATAGGGTTCAGGACGGAACCTGTCCAAATGTAGCGAATTTGTAGGGAAATGCAAAGAAGCAGAGCGCGGCACGTGCAGAAAATTGCAATGTTCACGGTAAACGTTGAACGTGACCGCTACTCGGCAGTTACCCTTACACCGAACGCACAGACGAATGGCTTGGCGAGAGATACTACTACTACACATAGTGAACATCACGACTACAGCAATCTTTGAACTCCCAACCAATTTGTGGTTACTTAAAGTACCTCGAGCGATGAAGTTCAACCCATTTAAAGGCGCCAGTTTATCTAGCACGCCTTATGACAAAGCTGAGACGGTTCTCGTATCATCGAAGTTAGCACCCGAACCCGATGATCGGTTGCTGAACACTACCACACCACTGTGTCCATCCACGACCACTGCGCAGCATACGCTTGCGCTTTTTATAAGTTAATCAGTATAACCGTATTGCATGAGGGCCAGACACAGTCCCACTGGTTTCTGGAGATAGCATGCTTGCCGAACTCGTATGTCGTTTGGCTTTGCTGTCTCGGCACCGCGTTGCCGGCTGTGAAGTAGACAACATTTGAACATGAGGCAGCAATAGCCGATCCACCGTATGCAGCAAACCATTATGTTCTTCCATCGAAGTTATAGTAAGTGGACAATCCGCCAGGGGTTTAGGGCTTAAGGTTCTAGAAGCGAAGCCTGGGGCCCTGAAACCGGTGAATAACGAACCTATTTGTGTCATGAGGATGATATTCAGTACTTGAAGGGTGTACGTTTATGATCACACCGGCGACGTTTCAGTACAGTTGGGTGGGCTGGACAGGAAGCAGAGCGCTTACAGCCTCTGCGTAAGACATGACAATACACGGCTCTGAATTGCGAATTATTATAGCGCAATGCAGTAGCGAGGATGGAGCGATGTTTGTCATGCCGATAAAAATTGGAATGGTGACCATAGAAAGTATCGAGTTACACCTCACATTTGAGTTTGTCGATGCGCGCAATAGGCATTTCCGTTCAGACACAAACGCTACACTTTGTTTTGTGCAGACGCTTCTAGCGTATCTGCAAGGTTTTAGGAAACTCAAACACAGTGCTTATCTGGCCTAGTTGTGCCTCTGATTGGTCGAGCGCGGAACGCTTGTGCAATGGAAATGAAGCGTTTGCGATACTCATGCCTTTACAGTAGGATATATCTCAGCTATGGAAAAGCCGTGTCTTGCCCGAACCAGGTCTATTGTTAAACTGGTAATAAATCTTTATAAATAAACACTTTTGTCCGCGAGGCTGCGTTCTCCCACTTATATGTCAACTTCAATAACCAACTGGTGGTTCCTTCGAGTGAAGCAAAAGAGTTTAACGAAATACGAGTTAGATTCTCGACTTGAGAAATTTAATTAAAAAAACAGTCAGATATGTTTTTATTGTCGTATGCTTTTGTGCGCATGCTCGTGTTTCTCTGCTCAGAATTTAAAGGCCAGTAAAATTATCATGACAGCACATGCTATAAATAAAAATAGGATGCAGCATAGCTTCCGCCGGGACTTCTTTTGATATTTCTCTCCCTGTTGGGTGTGCGCCATAGAAAGGAGATTCGTTAGTGCCTAATTCCATAATTTCGGGAATCCAGTCTTCAAAGTGCACGCCAGGTACACACACGCGAGTTGACACACATGCGAGTTTACACATGCCAAAAAAAAAAGAACAACCCCAAGGACAACGCTAATCGCAATCCACAGACACTTCTGACTGCTATTGCTCGGCAAGCTGTATCTCACCTCTTGTAATTGCACCAGGCCTTCAGCCACACTCGTGGACACCTGTTCCAGATTATAGTCTATTCGGTCCAGCATTGTACCCTGTGTACATTCACGCAAGGACACACATAGGATAATGAAGTTATGTGAAATTGAAAAGGGATAAACGTACAAACGAAATAGAAGGCTCATCTCCGGAACACATTAGTCACAGCCATACAATGGTCGCGTGATTGAACCATTCAAGTATGCATCATATCCTCGTAAACTTGTATCTGCAATTTACTTTGGATGGCCAGGCTGCCAAACTCACGCACCTGCGACAATAGCGACTTGCACATGTTTCCACATACACACCTTCATTGCATCACTGGGGTAGAAATGGACATTCTACTATATAATTAATATTCAACAGACTGCTTACACAGCACCTATAGCATCCTGATACTTAGGTCAAGCAGTTTAGGACCCTGAAACACCCACCTGGTCTATGATCAGCACTGATAATTCCTTGAAGATCTCTCCTAATTCATTGATCGACTGCATCACATTGGCAACCTACAAATGTCCAACGTGTGACGAGTGTGAGTCGTCTAATAAAAAAATTGGAGTCAGTCAAAATAGCCCGCGTCACAGACATTCGGCTGGCTACGTAATGATTAATTAAAAGTTTAAAAGGGATAGTGAGACTATCAAAGGCATCGGCCATACTGAATGAAGAGTTTCATTAGATCGGTAACAACGATAACCACACGCACAAGCCAGAATTGTCACAAGGAATCCATGCCCGATTACTACTGACGAGAGAAAGCCACATTGTTGGATGTCTGGCTTCAAAATAAAGCAAACTCTTCAATAGTTTTAACCTACAAGTGTGTAAACTGTATGCACACACGTCAACAATAGGAACGAATTCCACGACCTGAAGCTGTCGACACAGCTGAGCTTTGGTAGTGCACGATGACATGTGCTCATAGGCATGGTCAGATTGACATAGACAAACGACATGCGTAAAATTTCGCTGTGAATATATGTACGCGCATGCATGTGAGGCCAAACAGCTAATTGATCAATAAAGTATACATGATTGTATAGAAACTGAGTTCCTTTGAGAACGTCCATAGCGCATACCTCTCGGTCTCTTTCCTGGACAAGTGCGGTAGCTTCCTCGAGTTGTTGTAATTGCTTCGTCGTGAATTCCTAATTAACCAATTTCAAAACAAAAGGCGTCGTGAATTCCTAATAACCCGAGTTCAAAGCAAGAGGCGTCGTGAATTCCCAATTAACCAAGTTCAAAACAAGAGGCGTCGTGAATTTCTAGTAACCCGAGTTCAAAACAAGAGACGTCGTGAATTCCTAGTAACCTGAGTTCAAAACAAGAGGCGTCGTGAATTCCTAATTAACCAAGTTCAAAACAAGAGGCGTCGTGAATTTCTAGTAACCCGAGTTCAAAGCAAGAGGCGTCGTGAATTCCTAGTAACCCGAGTTCAAAACAAGAGGCGTCGTGAATTCCTAGTAACCCGAGTTCAAACTAGAGGAGCGACAACAAGTTGGCCACATTACAACTAGCATGACGGCATTTTATAGCAGAAGAGGAGAATGATATGGACAAGCGTTTTGGGCCTTGGAGTTAACATACGGATGGGATGAATGCGCATTGATTCTTTTGAAATGGAAACTAATAGCAGAAACATGCGTGCTGAATACATACAAAATTCGCAAGCGACAAAACTATAATACGTACCTAGATCAGTACAGCTCAATACCCCGCAACTACAACCCAGACAGTACCACACAAATCGATCGACAAGCACAACTCTATACTTGTTAATATAATGACTCCGCCACACTATGTTCACAGCAATGTTCACGTGTTATAGCGTCAACAAACTCACACTCGTGAACTCTTGGCACCTTATCATATATCTCAACTTCGTCATTCCCACTTTCATCCTCCATGAGCATAGTAGCCTGTTCTCCAAATAGCTTCTTCTTCTGTTCTTCTCTCCCCCTTATTCCTGTGCCGATCGCATACAGACATGAGTTCACATAGCATGATACGTGCCAAATACCACAGAAAATTGCAATATATTGCACCATACCTTACCTCGTTATGCTACTCTCGTACATACTATGTGGATTAGTTGCAGGGAAAATATAATTTGAATTCAGACACAGGACATATCCATGCACTTATGCTTAGCTTAGGTGTACAAACTTTCCTTTCCTTACGTATAAGACGTCTTTAAAATCGGTTTTGCACAACTCTACATATTTTCAAACTCAAATAATAAGATTGACACTTAGAATGTAACCGGAACTGTGTTTACTATGCAGAGACTTCATTCAATTTTTTTATCTCAATATTTTGTCTAAATTCTGCCTACTTCTAAAATTCTGCGATCAAAAAGAGGTATGTCAGAATAGATCTCATCGTTATTGGACAAACAGGAACATAGTATAGCTAAAAATAAACGGAGGCAGCCGTACATTTGACAAGAACGAACTAGCAATAAATGAATATACACGTGGGTGTATTTGAACTAATCCAAGTACACCATTTCTCATACATCATCTATATACCTGGCCATATTGTTAAAAACTATACGTAAAGGTATATTTTGATATATACCTGGACTTATTGTCTTGTCAAAAACCAACTAGCTGTTGCTTGCGGATGGGATTAAATCAACACTATGAAAGCAAGTAGATCCGTACAAGCACACTTCTACGCAGAGGATAACGAATACTCGTCTGTTCATACTTTGCAGATAGGTGGACTGCGCGCGCCTGAAATTTTGGGACAGAGTTTGTAATTCTGACGCCAAGGCAGTGATGACATTTCGGCACATTTTGAGCTCTGCTTGTGATTCGCATTGCCGTGACCGATAGTTGAGGCCTTGGATGGCTTGTTGTGTCGATTGGAACATCTGTGAGCGGTTTTTAGGGTTTTATGGTTTTAGGGTTTAGGTGTGAAGATCTAGTGGACGATTGTTGTCGGTGTCTGAAAGATGGGATACTCAACGAGGTGATGTGGGGATCAACTACAGATCCTTGGGTAGATAGAAGGCCAATGTCAACCGTTTTACCTGGTAAGAAGAAAAGCAAGAAGCGAGTGGTTTTAGTGTTTAAGGGTTTAGGGTTTTAGGGTTCTAGGGTTTTAGGTTTTAGGGTTTTAGGGACCCTGTGTGAGATTTTAGCACTGATGACACCACACAGAAGAAAGCCCTTAATCTTCAAGATGATTCTTGGCATCAGAAATGAAATACAAACTCTTAACTCCCATATGTATGATTCCTGCCTTTGATTATATAGATCTGTCCGAACACAGGTATACACAAACACCTGCACGCAGGACAAACATAGCGCATTCCTTGTCTATACAGTAGCAAGGGAACTGAAATTTAGTTAGCCCGTATGCTATTCTGGGTCAAAATATTGAACTCGTACAACCCCACCCCAAAATCTACAATATACTTGAACTCCAATTGAGTCTACAAGCACATATCCGCATACTGATGAGCATCTAAGTAGTCGTATGCGTACATGTCAGCACTCACCTACATACAGATATACGAGATAGCGGGAACATGTCAACGCGTACAAACATACCTGTGTGATGTCCTGTGTCATCACCTCTATCTCATATTCTTCCTCCCTACCATCGGTCATATTCGGTCTATTCAGGTGCTTGTCATGCAGGGTATGCAGTTCTTTCATCCGACTGTTGACTCGTGACATACTATACTGTATCTCCTCTACCGAGTCAACCCACTCTGTACAAGGTGCATTGAAATGAGCACACGAATAAGAATATAGCGACACTCGATTATGCATAATTGTGCATAGAAAGGTGCACACGAACAAATTGTGTAAGGATATACTATCGATATGTATGTACACCGGATACGCGAAAAAACCCTATGCGTGTACACGGAAAAAAGAGATCAGATTATGCTTACGTATACACACTAGATTGGGAATGGAATGTGTATACAATAAGTAGCAAAA
>LUCW03001108.1:27500-42866 GCA_001586965.3 Sphaeroforma sirkka | reverse complement strand
TTTATATATGTATACACATGTATATATTCATTTGTGCATGCCTATATTTAGTATGTGCCTTAACACATACCGTTACATCTGCCTGAAATTTCACACAGCTGGAGTGTTTGCTACACCTCGGTTCACGATGAGGGAAACCTAGGTATAGAACAATACCCATCATTGAGTAGTTCATATACCTATACTAATCTAAAGCTTACACAGCAGAGTTAAAATACGCCACCTGTTTAAAGCCATAGAGTTGCATATCAGGACTGATTGAAATCACGTCCCAGCTAATCTTATCCTCGCATTGTCATCTCATCTCTCGCCTGTCTGAAGTGCTTTGATCTGGATAATGACGGTCGGATTGACTTTAAAGAAATGGCGCTGGGAATGCGACGCATAGATCTGGACATTCCCATGGATGATGCCACCCGGGTAGCCCTGGGTATGTTTGCATACAATTCCAATCATTATTACGGTGTTGCATGCGCGAGTTAACTTAGAATATAATTATATATACATATATATATAAACGTGTATGCGCAATGTCGAACGAGAATTGAACGCGTTAGTTGGTTTTATTGTATACACGGAACAGCCTTATTCACGTTATCTTAGAGAGTGGCTGCAGTGACCAGGGTGCGCCGGGTAAACTCTGGCGTAGTTGTATGTGTGCTCTGTATATACAAGTCCATCCCATCCCGCGTTTGCTTCGAGTGTGACGTCATTGTATGTTGATAGAAAAATTATCACCTCAGAACTTGTCTGTACCTATTTATAGCGTGGACATGGGCATAGTTATGATATAGAATATATCACCTCAAAACACATAATAATATGTTATACAACCCGCTGGCAACTGTTTAAACCGCGCTTGTTCGTTCACATACGCCGCTGTTCATCGTAGTTAATGTCATACTATGAGCATCATAAGTCGAGAAATGCTTTCGCAAAGGCCACATGAGTATAAATATAGCTAGCTGTAAGTATAAAATGCCACAGATAATAATGAGCCCTCTCATATTCGTTTTTTTTACGCCGCTGTACATCGTAGGCGCTACGCAGCGATTCGATCAGGACCATACGCAGTCGTTGCCGAGGGACGAGGTTTTTAACATTCACACAGTTATATATTTACACATCTTTATATAGGCTTGCTTTATAGTTAAACATTTAACATCCCGTATACACCGGTGAATCTGCTCTCACTGAGTCCACACTTTCCCCGTCTTATTCGCCATGGTTTTTAACGTTCACACAGTTATATATTTACACATCTTTATATAGGCTTACTTTATGGGTATACGTTTAGGATCCCGTATACACCGGTGAATCTGCTCTCACGAGTCCACACTTTCCCCGTCTTATTCGCCATGGGTTTTCAACGTTCACACAGTTATATATTTACACATCTTTATATAGGCTTGCTTTATAGGTATACGTTTAGGATCCCGTTATACACCGGTGAATCTGCTCTCACGAGTCCACACTTTCCTCGTCTTATTCGCCATGGGTTCTTAACGTTCATACAGTTAGATGTGTACACTAGGCTTGCTTTATAGGTATACACTTAACATCTCGTATACACCGGTGAATCTGCTCTCATTAGTCCACACTTTCCTCGTCTTATTCGCCATGTTTCACCGTAGGCGCTATGCTGCTGTACGATGAAGACCATACGCGTTCGTTGTCGAGGGATGAGTTCGCAAAGTTCTATTCGCATTTCTGTGATCTGCTGGGTCTCAACCCGCAGAGTGTGGCGTGGAAGGTGGAGGACGCGTATAGGTGTGTGTGTGTGTACGTGCAGGAGTGTTCGCCTTGGTGCGCTTGCTCGGGAATTGTGCTTGTACTTGTACAGCGCACAGTGTTGTGTATATATGTATATATATATATATATGTGTGTGTGCGTATGTGTGTGTATGTGTCCCTGTGTGCTGTGTATTGTGTGTCTAGATGGGTGTGTCTGCCAGAATGCGTCACGCGTACTTGTTGTCGGGGTTAGAATGGTCTACATTTTAGGTCAGGTTTTTTCAGTACCTTTTAGGTATATTTTGGTTTTAGTACCTAATCGTACCATATGGTGTCAATTTCTCCTCCTGTTATCCTGGAATGGAATTTGCTTGGTAGCACACAGAATGACATAACTCGTGGTGTCCAAATTATTACGTATAATGTCACGGATTTGGTTTATATATACATATAGACACACTTTACATTGTAACTAAGCGGCATAATAGCAATTGAACTTCACTCAGTATCCAGGAGGTTCCACTATATACCCGTGAGCCTTGAAATGGTGATACGATTTCAATATTTATTGATATATATATATATATATATATATATATATATAGTTGTATACACACACACACACACACACACACACACACACACATATATATATATATATATATATGTATATATATATATATGTATGTATGTATATATATGTATGTATGTATGTATACATCTGTGTGTGTGTGTGTATGTGTGTGATCAATTTATCACAAGGAAGTTTCATATGCCTTCTCCGTCCTCATAGTATGCTGTATTACTTTCAAGTCGGGGGGGTTGTATGAAGGCGTCTGCGTATCTGTCTGTCGGCGTTATGTCGGCGGCTTTCTTACTCAAGACATAATCCTTCTCCTCTGTTCGTGAGTAGTTATGTATATATTTGTAGTTGTCTGAGCAGTATACATTCCTGTATATATGTACTACATATATACATAAATACATGTCTATATATATATATATATATATTTACAATATATTTACACACACACAAAACACACACACACACACACACACACATCACATATATCATATATATATATATATATATATATATATAAATAAATACATACATATCTCTGTCTATATATGTGTGTATGTATAAATATACATATATATATATATATATATACATATACATATATTACATGTATATATATGTATATATGTATATAGATAGATATGTATGTATGTATGTATGTATGTATATATACTATATTAAATTAATACATGTATATGTATATATACAATATTAAATTAATATATGTGTATGTATGTATATATACATACATATATATATATACATTTTAACTGACATCAATTCCTATTGTATCTTCTAACAGTCGAAATAAGCCGACACGGGAAGACCGAGAAATAGTGGAGGAGGTCGAGAGGAAGCTCATGCCCAAGATAAATCAAACACCACAGGAAATCATCAAGCTAAGCCAACACCCTCCGTTACAGGCCTTATTTGACCAGTGGGACGAAGACAATGATGGTCTCCTGTCGTTGCAGGTACGTATGTTGTGCATTGCTTCTTTGTTTGTCTTATCTGCGTGCAGGATAGATATGCCACCCACGACTTAACCAACTCACACGTGCCGATCTGCAATACACAATACAACTACTGGCATTGACTAGAGACTCGCACACTTTTTACACGTAGGCACCTTGTGCTTATGACTCTAGGTATTTGTCACAGCAATGCACAATACAACTACTGGCATTGACTTGAGACACACACACCTTTTACACGTAGACACCATGTGCTTATGACTCTAGAGGTATTTGTCGGGGCATCTACCATCTACAATCTCCCGGGATTTCGCCGTGACTATCTCTGTCCCGTGGTTGGAGGGGATATAGACCTAGCCATTCGACAACATACCCACACCTTATACTTACAATACTATACATACGTTATACCTATAGTCTTTTTGCTTGTGATTGGATATACACACCACTTGTACTTATAACACCCACACGGTATACTTGTCATTCATGCACGTATTTTCTACAACGCACACCGTGAACAGGAGCTTGCCATGGGTCTCTCCAAGTTCCAGCCTTCGCAGGACATCAGCAACATCATTGTACAGGCGGCTGCCGCGCTGATGGAGTACGACATGAGCAAAACGAAGAGTCTGGACCGCTTAGAGTTCACCGGGCTAGTGATAAACCTAGCCCAAACAGCCCGAGCGCCCATAGACGGGATAGTGGACTTCCTATTACTGCAGACAAGTATCAAGAAGAACGATTCCCTGGACGCCGACGCTGCGGCTGATGTAAGTACGGATGTGTAGGAAGGTGTTATGTAGGCCACACTTTGCTGTATATATATTTACCTGAGCCGCACCGGAGAATGCAGTAGTCACGTGTTCGTCGGTACACACCTGATTGTTAATTCGTCAATATACGTATGCGTTCGGATTATGTACTTCTGCTGTCGGATGCGGGGGTGAATACATGCCATATCGAGGGCATACGGTACTTGCGCAGTTGCTTGAAATGGTCTGCGCTCGCTTGTCCTTGGTGTCACTTGACGCATGAAGTGTTCTGTAATTATATACTCTGCCCTTCTGTGCATATTCTCCTTTCTCCCTTATACCCATCGCTTGTGGCTTGTCCCCTTTCCTCTCGTGTTGGTCAAAGTTGTTCTGGAGTGCTTGGTATCCCGCACTCATGTCAATACCCCGTGCACAAACAGATTGAAGATGCGATGCAAACCGATGTGAAAAACAGGCGAGACTCGTTGACCCAATGAGTTTGGGAGGATTTCCCATCAGATAGTCTAGTCAAAAACCATATCAAAAATAATCAACCAAGAATATATAAACCTGAGAACATCAGGGTTGCACAATAAAGGGATGATGTCAGTGAAGCTGCTGTAGTATAGATAGGCCCTTATCTTTCATAGCTCCTGATTTTGTGTGGGATGCTGCCTGTCTCTACCAGGGATTGCACACCTGTGAGGGTTTGGAAGGCACACGGTACACTCTCATCATGAAGTTCGGGACTCAGCTCCCAATAACTTTTGCATCCGCTAGTTCTGGAGGGAGACCGGCGAGCTCACGGTTGGTTGTGAGTATGTAATCGTTCCTGTTTCCTAATATACAACGAGCCAATTACACCCTTGTTTTAAAAACATCTAACAGGCTAAAAACCATAAGGCTGGTATACTATACAAAACTACTTTTTATTTTAAACTGACACGTATGATGACGCTGGGCGTCGTTTGATTTCTGTATCTATACTTTAAGAGACCCTATTGATCAAATGTGTGGCATTTTAGCAGGAACCCTTCTGGTTGTTCCCGTTTGCGTTCGCGCCGTACTCAGTATCGCAGATACGCTTGGACTATATACTAATATTTTCCATATAAGTGCTCTCTTTAGTAATACTTGTGGAGTACTAAATAGCCTCTCTGCTTCTCTCTTTACTTTAGATGCCTACTGAATGGCAAGCAATTACGAGTATATATAAAAAACTAAATAGCCTCTCTGCGCCTACTTTTAAATACGAACATGTATTTACTTGTTTTCAGGTCCCTTGCGAATACTGATAAATAGAAATTCAAAAATGGTATGAAAAGCTATATATATATTTTTTTAATTTGTATATTATATAATTGAAACAAAACAAAAATACAAAAGTTATTCTATCTATAAAAAAAAGGACACGGAGCAGTCAGGCTGATGGAAAGATAACATTTTGTTTCAATAAAAAGCCCGCCATAAATAATCAATCATCGTACAAAAGTACACTAATTATATTTCAATATTCTCGTGTGTATATATTTACATACCTCATGTAGACAAACTCGGTTATCAATAGATTGAGCTGGTATCTAGTCAAGCATTCGGGTTAGAGTCATGTAGACACACACACACACACACACACACACACACACACACACACACACATATATATATATATATATATATATATATATATATATATATATATATATATATAGTGTATCCACTATGCGTAGGTAGTGTGTGCACCTTTCTGCAAACCTTCGATTTTTATAATGGAATGCGTCTAGAATGATCTTCCAACATCAATAACTCAACACAGACATGTACATGAGACGTCAATTAAAAGATAATCTTCGTGAACATGGCATATTTTGATCAGCCATCACTGGTACTGAATCAGCTGCGAGATAGCTGGCGGAAGCATGATGATAGTGACATATGTGTCGTATGATTATCAACGACCCCAGCACAAATTTGGTACACTGTCTTTTGCTCAAATTTGGTACATTGTCTTTTGCTGCATAACGTATAGTTTTAATTGTTAGTAACCAGTTATATATATATATATATATATATATATATATATATCAATATATCCATATGAATAAAAATAAATATATATTTATACAAATATACATATGTGTATATATGATATATACACACACACACACACATATATATATATATATTATATGTATATATATATATATATATATATGTATATATATATGTATATGTATATATATATATATATATATATAAATATATATATATGTATATATTGCATAATAATATATAATATATTAATAATATATATATATATATGAATATATATATATATATATATTATAATTTGTATTTTACATTTGATATGTATTATTATGTATGCATGTGCATATAATACATACATGTATATATTATACATGTGTATATATTATTGCATGTTTTATGTATATTGTAATATGTATATATATGGATAACAATGCATAATAGCATGTACATATATACTGTATTACCATGTTATATATGTATTAATATTATTGACATATGTGTTACATATATGTTACGTGTTTATCATATTATGTTTGTGTGTATGTGTCTAATGTATGTACATAATGACATACATATACAGTACCACTCATAATAATGTATGTAAGCATATGTAATACATATGATGCTATATGCAAATACATATGTGTAATGTCAATATAATAATGTATGTGCAATGCACAATATGTATGCATTAATGTATATGTATAATAATAATAATAATGTATGTTTACATGGCATTAATATATATATAATAATAATAATGTAATATACATATTACATATGTATATATATATATATATATATATATATATTATATAATGGCACAGCACATATGTATAATATTATGTATATGTGTAATATGCTATTAACATTATATATTATTATAATAATATATAATATTATTATTACATATATGCGCATTGATACGTGCACACACGTAAATGTATGAAAACATGCATATAATAATGTATGTTGGCATGTTTGTTGTGACGGTGTTGTGTGCTTTTATGGTTTGTTTCTCTTGTACGTCCGTGTTTGTGTGCATGTCCGTTGCATATGTACATGCATATATATATATGTAATAATATGCATATATATATGTATGTATATGATGAAATATGACAAATATGGAAAAATATATGATGGGATAAGAGTTAACGCGTATAATGCGATACATGTAATATTATGCATATGTACATATGTTATGTATAATATGTACGCATGTATTATATATTATATATATATATATATATATCTATGTATAATATGTATTATTATATGTATAATATATATATGTTATATATATTATTATTATTATTATATACATTATATGTATATATGTAATAATATTATTACATATTATATATTATTATATATATATATGTATTATACTATCATATATATGTATATATGTATATATGTAATATAATATTATGCATGCATAATGTAAATGTATAGAAACTACATGCATATATATATATATATATGGCATATATGTTACATTGCGTATGTGCGTGTTGATGGTTGTTTTTCTTTTGTACGTCCATGTTTGTGTACGTTCCGGTACATGCATGCATATATATATATATATATATATATATATATATATGTGATAAATATAAACTGATAAATATATAGAGATAAATTTGTATACGTTATATATGTATATATATATATATATATGTATATATATATATATATATATATATATATATATATATATATATATATATATATATATATATATATATATATATATATATATATATATATATATATATATATTGTATTTATATACACATATGTGTGTGTGTGTTTGTGTGTGTGCTTGTGTGTATAAATTCGTATATATATGTTTATACAAAATATATACGCACATGTCTGCACAGGTTTTTTTATAGTATTTTATATGTATATACGTTCCTCATTCGAACTCACTCCGTATACACAAATTCTGGTTCCCTCAGGAGTGTGTGGCGAGACAAGCCGGACCGCCAGCCTCCCCACTGCCACAGATCAGAAAACCACTTGGGAGCAGATTCCAATCAATTCAGTATGTGGGGTTGTGCCCTGAGTGCGTTGGTTATGAATGTGTTTCCTTCCTTTCTCATGTGTACCACTGGTCATTGCGTCCCGTTTTCGCTGCCACTCTCTTGGCATTGATATGCCATGGTACATTGCAGTGGTTTGGCGTAGACGGTGTACAGAGGTCCACAGACAAACATTCCTAGACACATCGACCACTAAGAATGTTCCAGTCCAAGTTATACTACAGTATCAACCGAGCAGAATCCTAAACGGACCGAACTTCTCGCGGCACGTTCTACCGATATGCGACCAGCCTGTTACATAGGTTGTACTGGCATCACTGATGACCCTTATTCACTTGACTGACTACCTTACAGAAAGGGACAGAAACTGCCAGCGAGAAGAGCCCAGTCCACCCCACTGCACCAACCGGAAGAGGTGCAACGCATTGGGACCTCGGTGGGCATTGAAGCGGGCGATATTATGGTCAAGGTATGTTTTGCCACTGGACCGTTAGCGAACATTCGGCACGGATAGGGAGGGGGTTGAACAGTTCACTCAGCTACAGCTAGCACGTTATTCACCCCTCCCCCCCCATGATTCTATTTTTAGAAAACACGTACAGCTAAAACTGCGAATCCGCTCAATGCAATGACCAACGTTACGCGCGAAGTCACATGGGAGGGTCAAAAGAAACAGAACAAAAAGTCCCAGGTATGTAGTATCGGCGCCCATGGTTATTTAAACCCATTTTTTGACTAGAAGTAGGGTTCGATTTTGCCCTGAACAATGAGCGGAGCATGCAACTGAGACTCTGTATACAGTTATGTGAATGGGATCCCCATATGCAACCTACCCCTTAGCCTTACCAAACGATCCTTCGTGTTTTTGTGCCTGTTGTGATGATAGACATGTTCTGATGTGTGTTACATATTCGAAGTAAAGTCTCTGCGCACTCACATTGCACCCACCCCTTAGCCGTACCAATCGATCCTTCACGTTATTGTGCCTGTTGTGATGATATCCGTGTTCTAGTGTTTGTTGTGAGTTCGTAGTATAGTCCCACACACTCACATTTGCACCCACCCCTTGGTTGTGCTAGACAACTCCTTTCCAGTTTGAGCTCAAGATCCCACAGAAAACGGCGGCTGTGTCGTCGCTGTCGCAGCTGATGAAGGAAAGCCGCGCAAAGTCCCAGCCATTTGAAGAGTATTCCAGGTATGTATCATGTCCCTGCCATGGATTGTTGCCTGTGACTAAAGGCATGGATCCATTCTCCCAGCCGTTTGAAGGGTATTTCAGTACTATATCATGCCACTGGCATGGATTGTTGCCTTATTGCTTGTGACAAACGTTATGAATCCACTCTAGCATCCAATCTATATGGCTGGGTCGTTTTGTCGGTTACTGAAAGCATGCGGTTATACTGGTTACTGAAGTACTGTGGTAGTCGCTCGTGTTGGCAGCCTTCTACTGAAGCAAGTGCATGAATAGTATCCTCGCCTATGTCACAGCATACTGTACTGTTTCCGTTATGTAATGGGTATATATATGTGATACGTAGTACACCATCTATATCTGCCAGATCAGGTATTCGAAGGAAGTCCTTGCCTAGTTCTTGGATGTGTATCACTCCTATTGCGACTGTCCTGTTGCAACAGAAAGGGACATGTCGGCTCAGCGCAGGCGATCCCTTTTTTTTTGTTAGGTGCGATTGAATGAGTAGACATCAAACCTCGATTGGATCGACGTTGTTCAGTTTAAGTAGTCAGTAGAAGAAGGGGTCGTATGTAGCTTCTACTCTTACCTACTTCATAGCTATCATCTAGATTGTTGCCGCAGAGAAACATGCATACGCACCATGCCCTACCCATTTTCAGTCTACATATATATATATATATATATATATATATATATATATATTTATGTATATGAACATATATATATATATATATATATATATATATATATATATATATATATATATATATATATATATATATATATATATATATATATATATATATATATATATATATATATATATATATATATATATATATATATATATATATATATATATACATATATATATATATTATGAATATATATAGCATATGTATATGTATATATATATATATATATATATATGTATATATTATATATATATATATATATATATATATATATATATATATATATATATATATATATATATATATATATATGTATATATATATATATATATATATATATTATATATATATATATATATATATATATATATATATGATATGTGTGTGTGTGTGCAAATCATAATATATATGTATCTTTATAGTTTATCTACCGTTATCTGTCGGTACGATTCGTGCACTAAGGTCAGACAATTGTCCTGAATTTTAAAACTGCTTGATACTTCTGTACCCGTTTTTTCACTCCAGGTTCAATGGCGAGGGTCACTTGGGCTCTGAGAAGACAGTTCAGTGCAAAATCTTTCTCTTCAACGAAGTGGTCGAAAAGTATGTCTATGTCTAGGACTAATTTGCATGGAATAGACACTTATTGCTGAAATGTATGTCGTTTTTGGGTCTAATTTATATGCAATAGACACTTATTGCCGAAAAGTATGTCTATTTTTGGGACCAATCTGTAGATAGGCACACACTTATACATCATTATGATTCTTATAGCCATCTATCTGTATCATGTGTTGTATATATTACACACACGGTGACTGCTCTCACCAACGAAACGCGATCCCAGCCCAGTACACAAGGCAACTCACAGAACCCATAATGGGGATTTGTGGCACGCAGCCTCAGTTTGTGTGCCCTGACAATCACCACATGCGAATGTGTGTACAATACTTGGCACAGAGCGACTACGGGCATGAAAGTATATACGTTCAAACACTAGAGAGGGTGACTATTCTCATTGCAGTCACCTGACCGCAACCGGTGAGCGTTTACAACGCACTATGATGATATAACAACTGCGGTCGCGAGAGGTGCAGTGTGTTATGGCACGCGAGGATGAACTTATAAAACGTTAACGCGTTGAAGCGCTAGAACAGCCGAGTTCGTACGACGTGCCAGTTGGCGTAAAGTCTTAGACACTCCTTGTGAGCACAAGCCAAAGGTTCAAACCGTTTCACGCATGTCATGAAAGTGAGACATCTGGATTAACCCTTTAGTCGACTCGTTTGGTTGTTGCGATGTCTTTAGGGTTTTAGAAACCCCTGACCCAACACATGTGTCACTTAGCATAGACTAAACGTATTCGAGATGTCATCGGGGCAGACCTAAAGTATCCGTACAGATGAAACGCATTGCACACCCGTTACTCTCTGCCCAGGGCTGCAAGCACAGAGAATATGAAGCCTGTGTGTGAGCAGGATGTCTGTGTGCTGCGCTCGGCCCAAGTGCATGATCTCGTGGGTGTCTTCCTGTGGAAGTGCCATGAGGAGAACAAGGTGTGGCGCGAGTTTCCAGTGTAGCTGAGTTTGATTGACCCGATGTTTGCATATACATGTGAGTGTGAGTGTGAGTGAATGTGAGTGTGGTAGATCAACCCGATGTGTGTGGTAGATCAACCCGATGTTTGTATATGCATGTGAGTGTGAGTGTGAGTGTGAGTGTGGTAGATCAGCCCGATGTTTGCATATACATGTGAGTGTGAGTGTGGGTGTGAGTGTGAGTCTGGTAGATCGACCCGACGTTTGAATATGCATGTGAGTTTAGTAGAACATAAGAAGTATGCTTGATCACGTTGATAGTTGCAGATGTATGTGAGTTGAGTATAGCATGAGAAGTATGGTGGACCACATTGATAGTTGCAGTTGCATGTGAGTTTAGTAGAACATAAGAAGTACGGTTGATCATGCAGATGTATGTGAGTTTAGTAGAACATACGAAGTATGCTTGATCACATTATTTGCAGATGTATGTGAGATGAGTAAAGCATGAGGAGTATGCTTAATCACATTGATAGTTGCAGATGTATGTGAGTTTAGTAGAACATAAGAAGTATGCTTGATCACATTGATAGTTGCAGATGTATGTGAGTTGAGTATAGCATGAGAAGTATGGTGGATCACATTGATAGTTGCAGTTGCATGTGAGTTTAGTAGAACATAAGAAGTACGGTTGATCATGCAGATGTATGTGAGTTTAGTAGAACATAAGAAGTATGCTTGATCACATTATTATTTTCAGATGTATGTGAGATGAGTAAAGCATGAGAAGTATGCTTAATCACATTGATAGTTGCAGATGTATGTGAGTTGAGTATAGCATGAGAAGGATGCTTAACCACATTGATAGTTGCAGATGTATTTGAGTTTAGTAGAACATAAGAAATATGCTTGATCACGCAGATGTATGTGAGTGTGCGTGTGGTCGAGCGTGTGTGGTTATCCTGAACTGCAGTATCGTGCCAACATGTGCATCTGTATTCTATCATATATGCGTTTGAGTAGGTATACGACCCGAGAGAGTATCACAAAAACAGCAGCCCCTTTTTATTACACCTGGGCTGCTTCTCATTTGAGCTGCTTTGTCCTCTCATTGCCCATGCATCTATATCGGTCTGTGGCCTCCCAATCCTTTCGGTCGCGTGTCACTGGTTAAATCATTTTCCAATCCATGTTATTTCTGGGTACACCCTATAGCGCCACATACTAATCACCAGTCCTTTTCGGTTCGGTACTCTTGGACAGGTGGGTGGTGATTCTGGAGTGGAGATAGACCAGAAGGGCGTAGACGCGTACGAACTACGGGATATCGAAGACGGTAATATGCATTTGTGGTCTGTCTTGGTTTTCTCAAAGCCATGAGTGTTACACTTGGGTAGTATCGGTGTACTTGGTAGCATCGTCGTGTGTCTCTGTAGAACTGATATAAGTAAGTGTGGGGTTTTTATTCCATAGTCATGAGTGTAACACTTGGGGGTAGTGTTGTTGTACTTGGTAGCATCGTCGTGTGTCTCTGTACAACTTATATAAGTAGGTGTGGGGTTAGGTATTCCATAGTCGTGAGTGTTACAGACTTTGAGTACAGCTTTGTGTGGTACTTTCAATTTAGTTGGAGCGCTCTCTAGCGATGCTATTATCTACCCTCGATCCGTCTCGGTTGGCTAATCTATTTTCGTCTCCACCAATCACACCGCGTTTATATACAGGTGTCCCCAGTATGGACTGGCCTCCTCTGCCCGGCACGCAAGCCCTGTCAAAGTTTGCCTTTGACACTATGGCGATGGTACGTGTACCCAGGAAAGAAAAGAAAAAAATAAAAAAGGAGTACGTCGTGGTCACCACACCCGGCGGTAGAAGCACAGTACCCATTGACCTCGACTGTACAGTCAGTGAACTCCTCAAAATGGTGAGTCTGTTCATTTTATGAGTAGGTGAGAAAACTATATATATATATATATATATATATATAATATAATATTTATAAATCATCCCTAAACAATCTAACATTCTTCTTCGCACAGAAAATGCGACAATCAATCACCAAAATACTGGATACATTGCAGGTGTTGTATCACAACCTCTCTACTCACTATATAACATACTCTGGTATTTTGTGTCCTACTGTACTATTCAGCTACAAAAGCGACGCGCCTTATCCAAGGATGACCAGACTAAGGAAGGTGACGATAAGAGTGAGTACTGTCTGGAGATGCAGTTACATCCGGGGCAGCCGCTGAATGTCAAGGCCACACTCCGGTCGTTCAATACATTGGAGTTTGTTCTGATCCACAAGCACAGTATGTACCATAGCATGCAGTGAGTGTGAGTGTTTGGGTGGTGTACTTTTGGTGTGTTCGGAGTGTGTTATTATTTACCAAATTGGTGTGTTCGAAGTGTTACAAGTGACTAAATTAGTGCTTTTATTGTGTTATTAGTGCGTACGAAGTGTTACAAGTGACTAAATTAGTGCTTTTAGTGTGTTATTAGTGCGTACGAAGTGTTGCAAGAGACTAAATTAGTGCTTTTAGTGTGTTATTAGTGCGTTCGAAGTGTTACAAGTGACTAAATTAGTGCTTTTGGTGCGTTATTAGTGCGTTCGAAGTGTTACAAGTGACTAAATTAGTGCTTTTAGTGTGTGATTAGTGTGTAATTAGTGCGTGCTGTCCTCTACGTGTAGCAGTTGAAATCAGGATAGGAGTGTCCGAGTGATAACGCGCACCATGGTCATAGTATCAGTGTTCCAATTGATACTTGAACATAACATGGGCTCTGATTCTCAACTACCTTCACAGTAGTAGATATTTGCAATAGAAAAACTAGTAGTAGTGTTTTATAGTAGTCCTTGACATATGCATGTCATTCTTTGGCACTTTGATATATGCATGTCATTGATATATATATATATATATATATATATATATATATATATATATATATATATATATATATATATATGTGTGTATGTATGTATGTACATGTATATATATATATATATATATATATATATATATATATATGTGTGTGTGTGTGTGTATGTGTATGTGTGTGTGTGTGTGTGTTTGTATATGTATACTAACGGGCCGCAATATCTTTTTGCAACAACACAGGTAAACGCATGGACGATTTCGAACCCAGCGACACCCATCAGAAAAAGCAGTCGGCGGAGAAGAACGAGCGCGAGGAAAAGTTCAAGACATACACTTCTGAGGTATGTCTGTGTTATGCAATAAACATACTTGACCAGCCGCACCGGCCGACAGCTCGAAGAGTGTATACCACATTGTACAATGCGACTATGTTGCGTGTTAGTGTTTTGGGGTTTTAGGGTTTCAGTTGTTGATTAATTATCTGCAAGTGCTCGGCTATGTCTAATTGATGGGGGGGGGGTGATTGTCTACCATCTGACTACAAACTCAACAGTCACTCTGTAGAACAACTTGTTTGGCTATGGCTATAAGTTATATAAGCGCTTGGTTATGAGTTGTTGATAAGTTTCACTCTTCTCTGTCAATCGCCAAGTCCTTTGCCGTGTACAAGAAGATGAATATCTTTGGCAAAAAAGAGGAGATGGTGTTTGTGATCGAGGGCGACAAGCTCTCTATCATCCCCACAATCATGGACTCCACCAACTCATGGACACCCCGCAGCACCTGGAACGATCTGAGAATGGTATGCGCTTGTGTGAGCAATGCGTGTATGTGCATGTGGGAACAATGATGTATGTGCATGTGCGAACAATGAGTGTATGTGCATATGTAAATAATGTGTGTATGTGTA
>LUCW03001108.1:20000-22500 GCA_001586965.3 Sphaeroforma sirkka | reverse complement strand
TCTTGGAACAAATTACCAAAAACGCGTTCAGTGTATTTCTATACGATATAGGACATACTTCAAGGAGACGCTATTACAACGGGTACGGTAGCAATACAGCTACCAGGGTACCTGTAAAGCCGAATTAAACATTGACCATGGAAGATCTAACAAAATGTTCGAAAAATCGAGTTCTCAAACGATACAGGGGTTTCAAAGTTACAAACGGCGTGTTTTTGACACACTTAGAGTTACGTTGTTCATCATAGGTCGTTTAGCTAGCATCGAGAGTTATAAGTAACGTTAGGTAGGGATTAACCCCAAGTTTTTTTTTGCGAACGTCTAAGAACACCATATGAACCAACTGCGGGGGTTGTCTACACAACCACCAAGGGCTGTATATTTAGGTGTACGTCACATCGATTATTAGGTTTGTACGTAACCCTCTAGAGGATTTCAGTATCATCTATTTTAGGTGGGTAGGTTCACGCGTCAAGTTTGTATTGCATCATTGCGACATATCATTGCGACATATCGAAAAGATGCGGAGGATGCCATTTTATATTTGAAACAGCAGCCAGAGCAGTGAAGAGCCACGATTTGTGTAACAATAAGGATGGCTCATTTTATAAGGATGACACTTTCGAAACTTTGGCTTTACGAATGGCAAAATTGGCGCTATGTATCACCATGCAGTTGGGCTGAAGTTAATGGTCTTTTCGAAAAGGAAGCTGATGAGTTCCGTGTTTGAACCGTCTGGAACCGAATTGAGGATGACTGGGATATATACCCATAAAAATGTTGTTGGGATAAGAATTATACTGTTAATTCAGTGATTTAATTCGGGTCGGTTAATGACGAACCACCCGTATGATCATATGCTATATATGGAAGTGCAGCTGTGGTTCTAGCTATAGACTTACCGGTCATGTAAGTAGTTCAGAATATTGCAAGTACAACAACATATAGGCTGCATAGGTCAAAGCTATGACACATATCCCCGCGTCGAAACGCCAGATTTGAAATCTCCCGGTACACGTGGGAACTCTGTTTACAGCAGCTGTCTACTTTACGATAGTCCTTTCGCGTCGGCGCGTGAATTGGAGTTGGTTGATTTGACTAAAGTTTTTTAGCTTATAAGGCAGCTATATCTTTCCAGAACGAAAGTTATTGTGCTTCGTAAGAAGTGTACTACTTTGACAGACCGTTATAAGCACGTTGATAGCTTCGTACGCCCAGCTAATGCCTTTACTACCGCATGTGAAGTGTCGGTGGAAAGCCCACTACCTGGTAGTACCTGCTAGGGAACTACACCTCACCGCAAGTCTCAAAAAACTGATTGGCAACAGAAGCACGAGGCCACGGTTCTCACAAATAACTCTTGAACAACTGCCAGCTCGCAATCAGTTGACTTGACTACTGCTGTGTGATGAGCTTCTCTCAAAGCTTCTCAGCTTGAACTTTAAATACACTTTTACTATATTCTTCTATACCAGGTGGTTTGAGAGGTAATTTCTTCCTCAGACAGGTACCTAAATTTTGTTTCTTGCCGGTTTTTTTTGGTACGAGTTTAGTTTATTCGGTGGCCGGTTTGATCGCATCGTAATAAGAGGTAAACACCTTTCTCTTGAAACCCATAGGGGATGTCAGACCCTACCACTCAAAGTCACGAAGAACCCCAAAGACTGCCCTAATAGATTTCATGAGCTACGCTGATCGTAGTCTCTCTGATGAATTGACGAGATTAACCGGACCGACACACCCCTGATTGGTGTTTGTGGATCATTATCGTGATGGTGTTGATGGACTTAAAAGTCGTCAGCATATACAGAGGACTCTTTCCTGTACCGCTGTATAGTACGCGACTAGATAGAATCGAACAAACCTGTGCTACATACCTTTAATTTTTATAACTATCATCACTGCAGACTTACAATTATTTACAAATCAAAACAAGTTTTCCATTTTCGGTTCGTTAAACAATTTTCCCTCCCCCTCAAATGCACACACGGCTTTTGCCTGCAAATGGGTCAAATAACCAAGGTGTCAGCGAGTATGTTTTGTGTGAGATTTGTGTCTACGGGACAATTAATGCCCGTATAAACAATACGAAATACGCAGTATGCAGTATGCAGAACAATCTTGCATGCACGAGCTTCTAAATTACCAACAGTAGCTCCTGGTACATATACAACTTTTTTTCTATCTTAAGCGTACCCTGGTCTATAGTTGCATGCTTTTGTAAATAGGTAGCAGTGAATTACATCTGATGCACGTGTATAGTCACACACATATTTTCACTTATACTTTATTTTCCATCTCAAGCGTACCCTGGCCTGCAATTGCATGCATTTGTATGTAGGTAGAAGTCAAGTACATCTGGTGTGAATGTATAGCCACACATTTTCGATTATACTTTGTATTTTATCTTGAGCGTACGTACCCTGGTCTGCAATTGTATGCATATGCATGTAGGTATGACACAGGCACATCTGGTGTGTGTGTATAGGTACAAATGTTT
>LUCW03001108.1:0-15000 GCA_001586965.3 Sphaeroforma sirkka | reverse complement strand
CCTCCACACAAACAACACACAGTGGAAGAAGCCAATACATCACAAAAAAATAAACTACGCCACACCACCACACAAACAATACACAGTGGAAGAAGCCAATACATCACAAAAAAAAATAAACTACGCCACCACCACCACACACAAACAACAAACAGCGGAAGAAGCCAATACATGCCAAAAATAAAGTACGCCAGACCACCACACAAACAACACACAGTGGAAGAATGATATATATAACAAAAATAAAGTACGCCACACCACCACACAAACAACACACAGTGGAAGAAGCCAATACATCACAAAAATAAACTACGCCACACCACCACACAAACAACAAACAGACGGAAGAAGCCAATACATGCCAAAAAATAAAGTGCATGGACCACCACACACAAACAATACACAGTGGAAGAAGCCAATACATCACAAAAATAAACTAACCACATACACACCACCACACAACAACAAACAGCGGAAGAAGCCAATACATGCCAAAAAAATAAAGTACGCCAGGACCACCACACAAAACAACACACAGTGGAAGAAGCCAATACATAACAAAAATAAAGTACGCCACACCACCACACAAACAACACACAGTGGAAGAAGCCAATACACAACAAAAAATAAACTACGCCACACCACCACACAAACAATACACAGTGGAAGAAGCCAATGCATCCCAAAAATAAAGTACGCCAGACCACCACACAAACAGCACACAGTGGAAGAAGTTAATACATCACAAAAAATAAACTACGCCACACCACCACACAAACAACAAACAGCGGAAAGAAGCCAATACATCCCAAAAATAGAGTACGCCAGACCACCACACAAACAGCACACAGTGGAAGAAGCCAATACATCACAAAAATAAACTACGCCGCACCACCACACAAACAACACACACAGTGGAAGAAGCCAATACATAACAAAAAATAAACTACGCCACACCACCACACAAAAACAACACACAGTGGAAGAAGCCAATACATCAAAAAATAAACTAGCGCCACACCACCACACAAACAATACACAGTGGAAGAAGCCAATACATAACAAAAATAAAGTACGCCACACCACCACACAAACAGCACACAGTGGAAGAAGCCAATACATCACAAAAAATAAACTACGCCACACCACCACACAAACAACAAACAGCGGAAGAAGCCAATACATCCCAAAAATAAAGTACGCCGGACCACCACACAAACAGCACACAATGGAAGAAGTTAATACATCACAAAATTAAAGTACGCCACACCACCACACAAACAACACACAGTGGAGGCCAATACAACACAAAAATAAAGTACGCCAGACCACCACACAAACAGCACACAGTGGAAGAAGCCAATACATCACAAAAATAAAGTACGCCAGACCACCACACAAACAACACACAGTGGAAGAAGCCAATACATCACAAAATTAAACTACGCCAGACCTCCACACAAACAACACACAGTGGAAGAAGCCAATACATCACAAAAATAAAGTACGCCACACCACCACACAAACAACACACAGCAGACGAACCAATTCATCACAAAAAATAAACTACGCCGCACCACCACACAAACAACACACAGTGGAAGAAGCCAATACATCACAAAACAGGACAAGGGTGACAAACTACGCCACACTGGAACACACGCACATCTGTATTAGAATAGGAGAAGGTAGTGTAGAAGAAAACAAGCGACAAACTATGCCACATCAACGCACAAAAGAAAAATCAAACGAAGACAACGCAGTGCATTGTACGACAATATGGCAATCAGACCACATTGGAACACACACATATGTATTAGAATAAGACAAGGTAGTGTAGAACAAAACAATATGACAAATTATGACACATCAACGCGCAAAAGAAAAATTAAACGGAGACAAAGCAGTACGTTATAAACAATACGGCAAATCAGAGAACACCAGCATAGCAATACATATAGAAATAGGACAGGCCAGTAGAGAACATGAGAATATGAGAAGCATAGCAATACATATAGGAACACGACAGACCAGTAGAGAATAGGAGAATACGAGAAGCATAACAATACATATAGGAATAGGACAGGCCAGTAGAGAACAGAACTATTCGACAAGCATAGCAATACATATAGAAATAAGACAGGCCAGTAGAGATTAGGAGAATACGACAAGCACAGCAATACATATAGGAATAGAACAAGCATAGCAATACATATAGGAATAGGACAGGCCAGTAGAGAATAGGAGAATACGGCAAGCATAGCAATACATATAGAAATAGGACAGTCTAGTAGAGAATAGGAGAATACGACAAACATGGCACAGCACAAGCTACATCCAATACGACAATTTGATTCAAAAGTGCCGAATAATGACTACACATAAATCCGACATACGTCGTATAAAGCGCTGACTTGTGTTTTGTTCGGGGATATGGGCGTAAGAACCTGAACGGGGACGGCAGTAGTGAACATAATCAGTATGAGCTGAGCAATCAAATAAGCCTACACCCGCACGGTACGTATCTGTAACTATCCGAATTTAAACACCCTAAACCCTAAAACCCTAAAACTTAAACCTTAAAACCAAACCACGGTAACCCAAACAGTCACGCAGTGAACCAAAAACCCAACCCAAACCAACCCAACCCAACCCAGGCAGTCAATGCGATGTGATACCCGCCAATCATACATACCCATCCCAGTTGCTTGACCACCCCCCTACTGAATCCCGGTATAACCGGGCACTGGGTGTGTGTGACGGACCTACAGGCAAACACGTGCCGACCGTCGAGTAGTTGTTCTGTGGTTTGTAATAGGCAGAAGTCCTGGCCCTTCTCCTCATCGCGACTGTGCATCTTAACGTATACGATCTGTGCCGAGCAATAAGGAACGGACGGGAATTCAGGTATTTATAAGAATAGAAGAAAATTGGGACGGGATATTCAGGACTGGAATATAAAACGAATGAACACAGGGATTCAAATGGTGAACCCAGGATAGCGTTAAGAAGAAAGGAGAGTTAAGACAAGACTTCCGAAAAGTGGGCAGGGCATGGGATAGTGGAGGAGACAAGAGATCTAGGTCATCGGAAGTTGACAATTATTAAAAAAAGGCGATTATGAGCATAAAAAATGGGGGGGAATACGGTCTCCCCAATTGTCAATAACAGCCTATCCTAACAAGAAAACATTTCAAAAGGCTAGGCAGATAGTCGTATATAGCAGTTTTGCCCATCCACTTCATAAGACAACACTCAGGCAAACAACTCAATAAACAAGATTCGGTCATATATTCACACACACATATATATATATATATATGTATACATATGGACACTTATATACATACATGCATGTATGAATACGTATACATGACATACATACATACATGCATGAATACGTACACATGACATACATACATACATATATATATATATATGCATACACACATGTGGACACATATATACATACATACATACAGGCATGAATGCGTGCGTACGAACATGCATGCATACATACATGCATTGCGCGTGAATACATGCGTTGCACATGATGCATACATATGACATGCATATGCATATATATATTATATATAATAATATAATATATATATTATATATATTACATATAGATGTATGCATGTGTTATATATATAATATATTATATATATATATATAATATACATATTATTACATATATATATTACTATGCATTATATATATGTATATATATATGTATATATATATAATATAATAATATGTATAATAATATATATATAATATATATATATATATATATATATATATATATATATATATATATATATATATATATATATAATATATATATATATATATATGTATATCTACATATATATATAATATATATATATATATATATATATATATATATATATATATATGCCGACATTATGCATACATACATGTACTTACATATAAGCACATACCTCGGTGCTTTCGTCTGGTTCTCTCTACTGTGATGGGGGGGCTCCCTGTGCCATTTTGTGACGTGTACATCACCGCTCTGAAGTTCATGAGTTCGTGTGCCGGGTATGACATAATTCCCTGCACGCATGTTGTGGGGTCGTGAGTGTGATGCATATGTGTGTGTACAGTTGTGTGCATCTGTATGTATGTGTACGTACCATGCATATATTTGTGTACAGTTGTGTGCACTTGTATGTATGTGTGCGTACCAATGTTGTGTGATTGCGTGCGTGATAAATATATGTTTAGAGGTGTCAATGCATGCAAAACCATTCATGTGTGTATTTGTGAGCGTGTTTGTGAGCGTGTTTGGGTGTTTGTGAGCGTACCTGGCTACGATTCAGGTATTTCTGTATAAGTGAAGGTGCACTTAAACTAGACAAAGCTAACACATGAAGGAGAAAGAACAAATATCCAACGTCGAGATGGCAGATCACAAGCATTTTTTCTCTTATATGCCGTTGCCATAGAAATGCATTTAGTATAACTATAGGTATCGGACGATAAGAGGTTGGGTGCTGTTAAATCTACAGATGCTAAAAGCATGAATACAGGCATCGATAGATACGAGATTGGACGGTCGCCATAGTTATGCACTAAACCAACGAGCAAGTATTAAATACAATGAGATTGAACGGCATTCATAGTGTTGTCCGTCGAGGTATTAAACAGTAGCAATGAGTGGATCGAAATATTAAACTAATCCACATGAATACACGCAGGATACTGTAAATGATATACATCTCAATAACAGATACACGTACGTATCATTATATATACAGTTCTATGCAGAATAAATAAACGCATTTGTACTATACAGATTTGTACTTGCACGGTGGTGTTTAATATATATATACATATACATATACATATACATATACATATACATATACTAATACATATATATATATATATATATATATATATATATATATATATACATATAAAATATGAATAATATATACATACAAACACATGCATACACATGCACATACATACATATATAAATACATACATACATATATAATACATACACACACATATATATATATATACATATATGCATACAAATACATATCATATACATACATACACACACACACACATATATATATATATATATATATATATATATATATATTATACACATATATATATATATATATATATATACAAATATAAATATACATACATATATATATATATACATATATTGATGCGTGTTTATGTGTTCGTGTTGTCTTACCTTGACCAGTATTTGCACGGTGGTGTCATGCACATCATCGACCGAACTGCCAATGTCAATGCCCGACCCATTCCGACTGACCCCGCGACCCACATGCGAATGCGACAGTAACGATGACAGCTTGCCTAAACTCGCTCTGTAGAACAATATGAAGGGACCTTGTGTTTTCAAACTATTCGTGGATGGATTTGTATGGATATTTGTTTACGATGTAGTCGTGGATGTGATATGTGCTAGCTACGTATACGTGGTTGTATGTGTATCAATATGTGCTTACAAAAATCTATGTGGATGTGATATGTGCTAGCTACGTATACGTGGTTGTATGTGTATCAATATGTGCTTACAAAATCTATGTGGATGTGATATGTGCTAGCTACGTATACGTGGTTGTATGTGTATCAATATGTGCTTACAAAATCTATGTGGATGTATGTGTATGAATATGTGCTTAGAAAGTATATGTAGATCTATGCGTATGAATATGTGCTCACGTAAGTATAAATGAATGTATGTGTATGAATGACACCCAGGGTATGTACCTGGGACCTTTTGGTGCCGCTCTCGGACTGATAACCTCATTTGCAGGAGAAGGCGGTCCTGGAGATGGGCCTGCTTGGGCTGTGGGTATAACAGGCCATTTCGTAAAGATCTGTAGCATAAAAAGCGGGATGAACCGAGACGAACGAGCGTTATCATGCGCTGAAGAAATGTGTGTGTACCGTGTTAGTACAGAGATAGCTGTTCATTAAAGATATGGAGGAAAAGATAAAGATATGGTGTAGACACTCGTATTAATATACATGTATATATATATATATATATATATATATACATATACATAATACATAAATACATACATACATACATACATACATATATATGTACGTATATATATATATATATATATATATATATATATGCACCTAAATCAGTGCCACAGGCATTTAGAGCGTGCATACATAGAGTAAAAATTTAGATCACACGTGGTTCTCAATACTACAAAGATACGCCATACTCAAAGGCACTAACCTATACACACAGACACGCATACATTTCTTTCGTACACAATAAAATACATACCCAGAACTGGATAGACACATGTACATTTGCATTGTAGTACATACGCAGACTCAAACACAACACAATTTCTTTTTGAAAAGAATATGTAAGCGAAGGATCAGTACTTAGCATGACAAATACATACAGTGAAGACCCTATAGGTATACATACAGACACTCGGAACATAAATGGAACAAAAGAAAGAAACAAATTAAATTAAACGAAACAATAGAACGTGTAAAACAAATGGAATGAAAAAACAAACAAACAAACTAAACTAAACCAAAACAATAGGACATTTAAGCAACGAATATGCAACAGTGGCTAAACCCTAAAACTTTAAACCCTAAGACATACGGCAAAATCCCTAGAAGTATACAGACTGCTCTCGCCCCATGACTCCGCACACTTGTCGACTGAGGTGACCATGTCGTCAATCAGATCCTGAGTGGTATGAGGTCAGTGCTATATTTAGAATAGAGAGCTATCTTTCGAACAGCGCTATTTCTAGAACAAGTACTGGGCTGGACTGACACGATCATATACAGGTCCAATTGAGCCCTAAACGCCAATACAGGGACAGATAAGGCCCGCAGAAACCAACGGACTACTACAGGTGACACAGGTCATACGGCACCACAATTACAAGACCGTACAGGCACAAGTACCAATACACGCTGGCCAAGTGAATATAGCAGAGTGTTGGGGTTTGCAACGTTGTCGTAATTTGCTACATTGTCGTAGTTTGCTACCTTGTCATCACTACAAGCAATCATTAGAGGATTGTCTCAGATTCCTTTCGTATGCCCAAGGGCCGTTTAGCGTCGTAGGGTTATTGGGTTTGGGTGTCGGTGTTTAAGATGGTATATACCACTCAGGGTGGTGAGACCAGCACGTGGTAACGCACAGCCAGAAGATACTCAAGTATGAACATAGTTCAATATACGTTCAATATACATATGTACAATAATACACATGCTTGTACTATTGATATGAATATACGTGTGCTCTTGATATGCATATACTTGCAATGTTAGATAAGCATGTATAGGGTTCTAAGGTTTGCGAGTTTTAGGATTAATTGTACTAATGATATACATACATACACGTGTGCTCTTGATATACATATACTTGCATTGTCGACAAGCATTCATGGGGTTATAGGGTATGTGAGCTATAGGGTTTTAAAGTTTTCAAGTTTCAGGGTTTTAGGGTTTTAAAGTTATAGCGGTATGTATTACCTGCGACTGGTTGAGATAGCTCATGCGGATGGACGGTTTACTGGTGCAGTTCTCTTGCACCGCATTTTGGAACTCAATCTTTTCATTCTCAAACCATCTGCGTATTTGGATAAAAAATTGGATTACAAAATAGGAATAAAATGTATCTGTATGCGTTTGTACCAATATGTTTAAATGTGGACGAAGGAGATGCACATGTTGATTTTCGTACGCGATACCAGAGTGAAAATGGATTTGTAACGAAATATGCACAAATACAAACAAACACAAACACAAACACTAACACAAACACCAACACAAACACAAACACACACACATATACACACACACACACACACACACACCCACACCCATATATATATATATTAAATATATACATATATATATATATATTGATATATACATATACACATACATATACATACCACATATACATGTACACACATACATACACACATACACACACATACATATATACATATATATATTGATATATACATATACACATACATATACAGATACATGTACACACACACACACATACATACACACACATACATATATATATATTATACTTATATACTTATATACATATATACACACACACATATATGTATACATACATACATACATACATACATACTTATTTATATATTTATATATATATATATGTGTGTTTGCATGGGGGGGGGTACAGACGGGATAACCATCCACGTACATGGGTTGTATTTGTACACAGACTCTTTTGCATTTGAAGCATTCTTCATATATAAAATTATAACTGTTTGCTGATATCATCAACAATCGTATCACATCACTTACTCATATTTCAAAACATCTCGTACGGTGATGCGCTTTTCGACGTCGACAGTCATCATGCACGTGATAATCACTCTGGCATCATACTCCAAACTCTCCGGGAAGTTGAGCTGTGATGGGTGGAAGTATGAGAGGGCGTGTATGGGATTGGTTTATAGAAAGTGAAAGAGAGTCTGGATTTGTAAATTAATTCATACATTAATTGATAAACTGATAGATAGATTAATTCATGATCCATAAATTATTTCATAAATTGACTAAAAATCAACTCATCAATTGAGGCACAATTTATTTCATAAATTCAATTTGATACACATTGGATTGTGCTCCAAAGACATGGCACTGATACATCAACCACCCGGTTGCTAGGCAACTGCTCTTCAAATATAAAATATATAAATGCCTCACACTACATGAAACAGTACACATACCTCAATGTTCACCACATGTACGTTGACAAAAACCGCATTCACAAGTACATACATGCATATTAACGTACAAATATACATACATACATACGTACACATATACATACATACACATATACACACATGCATACATGCATACTAACGTACACATATACATTTATACATACGTACTCATATACATGCATACACATATACACACATGCATACATGCATACAAACGTACCCATATATACACATACATACGTGCACATATACATACATACACATATACACACATGCATACAAGTATACAAACGTACACATCTACATACATACATACGTACTCATATACCTAGATTCGCATATACATACATACATGCATACACGAACGCACACTCACAGCACAACAGTACACACTGTGGGCAAGAGAGTGTGTGTTGGCGTGCACAGGGCAGTCTCACACACAGCTCTCAACAGAGCGATGGCTTATTTCATAGGCAGATCAATCACAATCTGGATATCAACGTAACACGAATGTACCGATAATAATGTATTATACATATATATATATATATATATATAAACCACATGAATGAATTGATAGTCATACTCCAGATATCAATGTAACACGAATGCACCGGTAATAGTGTACTATACATTAATATATATCTGAATCACATGAATGAAATAACAATAATACACTACACATACATATATATCTGAATCACACTAATGAATAATTACTAATGACAATACACTATACATACATATATATACATATAAGATGAATGTACATATACTAATATACTACAAATACATACTCCGACCCTCCCATCCCCCCTTTCTCACACACGAACGTCTACGCACTGAGTGCAGCAACACAGCTTGTGGGGTGAGTGTCTGTGCTGTTGTGATACGCTCACAACAGACAGTGACACACATAGCTCACCTTCTGCTGTGCGACCGCTCCTAAGAAGGCTTCCAGGTCTGTTGTATTGGGAATGAAGGGGAACATCCCTGCGGAGTGGGGGGGGTGAGGCGAGAGACGTATGACTATGTAGCCTACATGGACAAAATGTATTCAATAGTGTGTGTTTGTATATGACAAGTAGCCTACATTAATACTTTATCTTCAATAGTGTGTTTGTATATGATAAGTGAGTAGCCTCTATATTCAATCGTGTGTTTGTATATGATAAGTAAGTTGCCTACATTGATACCCTATCTTCAATAGTGTGAGTTTGTATAGGCCTGTTGTCCGTTAGAGTTCATGTCGTGTGTGATCGAGTGTGCGTTTTGCCATCAACGTCTGAGCTGTGTGGAACTGCATCCGTGCAAACGGATTGTCGCACTACATTCATACCTACTATGTGCCCACCTATGTTGTGCCTACCTATATGATAGCTCCTACTCTTGCTATCCATACATATATATACGTTAATTCTGTCTGATATGTACCTATAGCCATATTGAATGCCATCACACCACTCTCAACGCCCACACAACCAGCAGCCGAGGTCAGTACGGGGTAGGTACCACAGATCAGGTGCTATAAGGAGAACATCTGTATGTACACATAACCGTCTACCTTCACCAACACGCACCTTCAATATCAACCACTAACACATCCCCAAACACAAACACAAACCAAAACACACATACAAACCAGAACACAAATACAAACCAAAACACACACACAAACCCAGACACATACCTGTCGCCATATTGAATAACACCACTCCCAACGCCCACACGTCCAGCGGCCGAGGCAAGTAGGGTGTGTGGACCAACTCAGGCGCTACGTAGTAGATGGTGCCACACACATCACTGCAGCGTTCATTTTCATGGGTTAATCGCACGGCCGCCCCAAAGTCTGTGAGCTTCACATTGCCGCGGTGGTCCTGTAAGGTGTGTGTGTGTTAGTTTGTATGTATGCATGTATGTCAACACACAGTATCACACAGGTATAATATGCATGGGCACACTATGATGCCCATACTGATGACTTCAACCACATATACGTAACAATAGCATTTTATATACGCGTACATACACTACGACACATATGTTAAGAACAACACACACACATATATATATAAATATATATATATATATATATTATACACGCATACACACCCTATGACACATACGTTAATAAATTCACACACACACACACACATATATATATATATATATATATATATATACATATATATACTTTATACACGCATACACACCTTATGACACATGTGTTAATAAAATCACACACACACACACATATATATATATATATATATATATATATGTTATAAACACATACCCACCCTATGACACACATCCTAATAACTTATAACACACATACACACCCTATGACACACATCCCAATAACCTCACCCACATATACGCACCAACAGTATATTGTCTGGCTTCACATCGCGGTGGGCTATGCTGTGTTCGTGCAGATAGCCCACTGCCTGTAGCATCTGATAAAACAAGTGCTTGGTCTCTTGTGGCTCCATGCGACAGTCAGGTCGACTGCTCAGCAGACTGGTCAGAGTGCCGCCGGTGGCCAAACCCAGGACTATGAAGAGATACCTGCAGGAAGGGTAAGAGGGGCTAAATACTATAGAGATATAAATATATGCGGGACTATAAAGAGATATACCTGAAGGAATGTTAAGAGTGGCTATAAATAGAAACACAATAGAGATATAAATATGTATAGAACTATAAAGAGATTTACCTGCAGGAATGTTGAGAGTGGCTATAAATAGAAATACTATAGAGAAATTAAATATGCATAGAACTATAAAGAGATACACCTGCAGGAGTGTTAAGAGTGGCTATAGATAGTCAAACTGAAAATCACTCAGCATAGCTATAGAACAATAAATAGACGCACGTATGAACGTCGAAATGGTCAGATTGGTCTAATCACAGGCCAGATCTATAGATAGATAGGTGGACGAGAGGGGCAGTACAATATCAATAAGTGTATGGGAGTATCCATCATGTGGTCCAATCACAGGCCAGATCTAGATAGGTGGACGAGAGGGGCAGTACAATAACATTAAGTGAATGGGAGTATACGTCATGTGGTCCAATCACAGGCCAGATCTATAAATAGATAAGTGGACGAGATGGGCAGTACAATAATTAACATTGGCCACCACCTCCGCACCACAGTTGAAGTAATAATGCGAGGGGCGTCTTGCGATGCTGAAACATGACCGTATACGTCACACCAACTAAACAGAAGCCATCTGTGCCAGGAGTGTCTTTTCACAATCCTGTGCGCCTCAGGGTTTTAGGGCTCTAGAGTTTTAGGGTTTAACTATCTCATAGAGGGGCATACGTTTCTCGCTCCGCCACATCCACGGCTGAGATAATGTACGGGTGAGTGATTTTGGTTTAGGGTTCTAGGGTTCTAGGGTTTAGCGGTTGACTATCCTATAGAGGGGCGTACGTACCTTTCTCGCTCCACCACATCCACGGCTGAGATGATGTAGGGGTGAGTGATCTGTCGCAGCAGTTTGAATTCCTCGAGTTCCTTGTCCACATCCTTCTCTGACTTGATCATCATCTTAATCGCCACCTGACCCCCACAGACAACACGCGCACAGGTGAGCGTAAGGCTGCACAAAAAGCGCTCACTTAGGTATTAATGGTTGGTAGTACCGACCCAACTAAGTGGTGATATAAGATACAATAGGTGGCCAGAGGAACCATATTAGGTTTTAGATATTAGTACCCTAAAACCATATTGGATGATAACAATTGGCAACGCGCATTATTCTGGCAAACAGAATTTCTGTTGTACGACTGAGTATTTAGATATACCTAAATACACGTAAATAGTACGTGAAAGCACCAGCTGTCACGTACCTACATACACGTGAATAGTACTTGAAAGCACCACTCTAGTAGCCTTACACAATCAATATAGACAACTCTAATAACTTTATACTATTATCAACGATAACTACAATAGCCTCAAACAGCCACCGTGGGGCATACCTTCTCCTGTGTGATTTCGTTGAAGCCCTGCTGCACCAATCCGTACGCACCACTCGCCAACACCTTCTCCATTACATAGTGCTTTACACGACGAATCTACAATAAAGGAACCAATGGAACACTATACACGTTAACTGTTGAATTATAGATATATAATCAAGTATCGAATGAAACACTACAGACGTTAGCTGTTGAATAATAGATATCTAATCAAGTATCGAATGAAACACTACAGACGTTAGCTGTTATATAATAGATATATAATCAAGTATCGAATGAAACACTACAGACATTAGCTGTTGAATAATAGATATATAACCAAGTATGGATATGAGGGATTGATATGAAATGACAGTAATTGATGGTAGGATTGACAATGATAAGGGAACATTGGTTACTATAGGTATAGCTATTGGATGCTAATTGTTGACAGTGAATGCTAGTATTGACGCTAGTACGGATACCAATGCTAAAATCCAGACATCGATCTTGTTCATGCACGGATTTGTGTACTATTCTATCATGTACATACACAGATTTGTGTACTATATTGTACACATATACATTTGTACTATTCTGTACACATACACATTCGAGTACTGTTTTCTACACATACACATGTGTGTATTTCTTTCTACAGATGTATAGGCGTGTACTATGTTGTGCATACACACCCGTACCTTCTTCAGTTGGTCCAGGTCATGGATGGCAGACATATTACCGCCAGCAAACAGGTCTACTGGTTTGTCTATCCTCGCGTTCTCTAAAATCTCTTCCACCTGATGCACGGCCACCGACTCTGCGGGGTGTACGTAGGTGATGAAGTTTATATATATATCTTTTATATACATATATATAGAGAGAGATAGATAGATTGATATAGAGATATATAGATTCATAGATATTCTGAGATATAGATATACAGATATATATATATATATAAAAATGTATCTATATATATATATGTAAATTTTTCGATAATATATATATATGTATATATATGTATATGTAAATTTTTCGATAATATATATATATATATATATTTGATGCATACCTGGCTCCAAATCTTCCAGCAGGGGCATCACTTGGCCCATCAAGTAGTTCCAGTCCTTTTTTAGAACAAACAGGTGAACAGTGAGTCATATTTCTAGAGCTAACAGGTTGAGATTAAAAATCCTATTATAAGGTCCAACTGATGAAGGGTACTAGTTCTATTATTAGAACAAACAGGTAAAGTACGCGAGTACAATCTTCAGAACACATACGCATTGGAACTTATCACAAATATACACATTGATATATTGCCGTACTTCTGCATACATCTTAATATCCCTACGTATTATCACGTATACTACAATTGAATACGTTTATAGACACCCACGCTTGTACTAAGGCACACGGATATACGAATAAACGCATAGACAGAATACACCAGCACATAGCACACCTGCACCAACTCGTAGCGCGACACAGCCTGTGCCACAATACGGTACATCTGAGTTGTATCTTTGCTGTGGTCTTTCAGGAGGATAAAGTATGTGTAATCACTCGACACTGTGGGAGTGAAGTGATGGAACAAAGAGGAACGTTGAGATATAAAAAATATATCGAGATGCGCTTGAACGGTTGCAAAAAATATGAAAAGATTAATCTGTTATGATATATATATATATAAATATATATATATATATACATATATATATATATATATATATGTATATGTATATATGTATATATATATATATATATATATATATATATGCATAATATATATATACATACACATATAAAATATACATACACATACGATATATATATATATATATATATATATATATGTATTTGTATATATATATATATATATATATAAATATGTATGTATATATATATATATATATATATATATATATATATATATATATATATATATATATATATATATATGGTTTTTTTTCATATATATATATATATGTATACATATACATATACATTCACATATACACCCATATATATACGCGTGTGTTTGCACAATATAATCTACGCAGCGCTGTTCATTCCACACATCCACATACCACGAGGACGAAGTCCCATTTGAGCCACTTGACCACCAGAAAGTGGTCGTTCTCAATATATAATCTGTCTTTGACACCCGAAACGTCTGTAAGCAGAAGAAGCATCGGAAGATCAATAACTGATAGAA